>QNGE01006083.1:11344-35441 GCA_008508345.1 Paragonimus westermani | reverse complement strand
TAAGTCGAGCAGAGAGGGAATCTGACCAAAACGATGCTGCGTAGTGGCGGTGACGTGCTGTGACCATTTTATCCGTTGTAACAACGTAGATAAAGAATCCTAGAATCCGCGTTCACAGTCCTGGTGTAAAACGGATGCCCAGTTTATCTCAGGTGCATTGAAGCCACCCATAATGAGCGGGTGAGTAAAGCGTTTCAGGCCTAGGAAGCTTTCCAGGCTTACCAGAAAGGTGTCGTCGCCGGAAACGTCACATTTATCAGAGGACTGGAAGCCACCCATAATCGTGGGTGTCAGGAGACATTGCCAAAGAAAAATCGCAGAAACCCTTTTCATCCTCGGGCAGAGTGATCCCGGTAAACTGAGTACCCGGGGACACTCAGTTCACTGTCATTTATATCACCTATAAGCCAGGTCTCCGTGAAGGCGAACATGTGGGTTTGTGTGTTATGAGTTAACTGTGGGATTTCCGGTAATTCATTGAACAAACTCAAACGGTTCGTATACTTGCATTTGAAAGCAACTTCCTTGCTGAATTTCGCGACAGAATAGAGAGAAGGGTGCGAGGAAGAGCCTGGGAAATAAGGCCTAGAATTAGGGAGGGCGATGGAGCTGGACTCGTTCTGTTCATCCGAGTCGTTCCGACAGCCTTCCTTCGATGCTATGGGTGTGACATTACCTCCTTTGCGTAGGTCAGCGGCCATACAGGACGGTTGGCTGGCATTCTTGGCGCCGCCACTTGTGACCTCTGCGCCCCTGTCAAATTCCTCTTCTTGGGAGGATGTTTGTAAGTTTTGCCCAGGAAAAAGGTGACTTCTTCGTTTGCTGGTGGTGAGGTTTAAAAGACGGCCAGGCGCGCTGTGTTATACGGCAACTGAAGAAAATATTTATGGGGGTGGGCCAAAATGATGCCTTTTGAGTTGCAGAAGGCGATCCTGGCAGGCTGATTCCGTTCCGAATTCTTAGAAGGAAGAGTTTTATGCTAAACAGTTTTGTGGATTTTAGGGCGGGTAACTCTGAAGACGGTTTCTGCGCGGTGTCGGTACCCTCAGTGCTCGTGCCTGGGCCCGGGGCGTCAGTCGTAAGAACGATCATGCAGACGGTGCCTCTGCCTCCTATAACAGGCACATGGGTCTGAGGGGATACCTCGAGAGCAGAAACTACGAATTCATCCTCCAGCTGTAGCTTCTGGTCTGTAAGGATTCGTGGCTTGGTCTTAGTCCGCTGTTTGCGTCTCTCTCTCTCTATTGCCGGGAGCGGTCGAAAGATACGTCTATCAGATGGGCGTTGGCAGACTTCGAAGCTTTTGTTTCTCTCAAAACTGTCTCGGGGCTGAGCATGACTGGGAAAGTTATCAAAAAGCCAAGTGACTTTTTGGTTGTCTGGTCGGTTGGGACTGTGACAACGCCTTCGTGGTTCGTAGCGCGTTCACCGCAATAGACATCACGAAAATAGAAGCGAAAGAAGATGTGGGCATCTGAGTGTCGTCCAATTCATCCAACGCGCATGACCATGGGATGGACCAAGGCACTTTGGTCCTCCTGCCCATGGCCCGTGTGTTGATCACTTAATACCACATGGGTTCAAGTTTAGGGACAGGAATCAGACGGTTCCGAGAAAACTGGTGGTAAACAGGGGTTGTACGACTCATCGCAGATAAAGAATATTGGACGCACAATACGTTCTGTCTCCGTGGTACGAGTGTAGGAGCTGTGCGACAGAAACACGTGGTCATTTCCATTCTCTGCCCGATCTAACCATTACATACGAGCACGAACCAGTTAATGGGGTCGTCATCAAGCTGCCACTTGGACACATTGGTAACTAATCGCTGACTCCAGACGTTGCCTGACACTGATTGCAAAAGCCAATAAGAAAGTGCGCGAATCGAAATTTATTCAGGCTGATTCTGACGGTCCGAGAAGTCATATTTGTGCAACTGCTCGTGGTCGTGTTCATGTGAAACTGGGTTACTGGGTCTTACAGAATACAATTCAGGAGGCGGATGAAATATTCGTGCTGAGCAAGTCGTGTACCTTGTCCTTCCATCTACCTCTTCCGCGCAGAATACGTCGCTTCTTGACAATCGCTCACATTTATTCGCGAGGCACAGACCTACAAGTAACCCAGAGGGTCTGAGCGCTTTTGAAATGAGTTTAAACCAGAGATTCGTAAACAAACTAAGCTCAACGAATAAAAGTCTAAGTGAGGACTTTCATAAACATGGTTTCTTACCAAGACGAACGCCTCATTTAAGGAAAAGTAGACTTCCAGCATCCTCTCCGCTATGGCCTAACTTCTTCTGAACCTCAGGTGGTTGCTGAGATAGCCAACGTGCACCGATCAGGGATGTGGAACTTTGCACAGCCGAACAGAAACCCCACATCAGCTGTGTGGAAATTTCGTCAGCTGCTGCCTACTACTGACTCTACTCTTTCAGATCTCAAGGACGTTTTGCTCAAGGCGGTGGGCCAAGGTAAAACCCACTTTAAGATCTTCGAAAAAAGGCATTTGGTTTCGCGAAACCCACTCACACAATGTCATGATAAACACTCCAGATCGGTCTCTACCTCACGACATGGAAGGACACCACAGTGAAACCAATTTTTGAGGCGGGCGGCTGGCATTTTATTGCAAGCTGCCAGCCAATCAGTCCTAGTAGCATCTCATGTAAGATAATGGAGCTCTTGATGAGACACGCTTTCCTTAATCACTTCCTGGGGGAACAGCCCTCGTTGTTCTGCGCAACGTGACTTCTTCCTTTACCGGTCATGAGTAACAGATGTGTATTGGTCGGTCCAATTACTGCGAACTGTAAAATGGCTACAATATAAGGATCGTCCCTTTTTGACACGATCACTGTTTGTATCTGCAATCAGCGTTCTGCTGAAAGTTCGATAAATGACAGGTGTTTTGTAGAATCTTTTTCGAAAATCTGCTTCATTTCAGTATCGTTCCTGGCCGTCGAGAACATAGCGCAACTCTGGATATGAAATGCTAAAGGCAGTGATACTATCTTCACTGATGCAAGCCGTTTCTTATTATTACCGTCAAAATATTTCTTACGAATGTTTGGTGTGCCGTGATATCGTTAGGCCATGGCTTCCTACGAAACTCCAACAGTCTACTTAGATGTTTAGAAATCAGCTGTTTGGCAATGGGAGCGAAGAGGGGCTGTTCAGACCTATGGGTTTCTCTTACACGTCATCCAAACATAGTTATGGCCCTCGAAAGACAGAAGAAAAAACGGCCAGGGCACAGCCAAAGGGGAGTCGTGCTGCCTGGTAAGTTACACGTGTGCCCAGTTTTATCCATGGCTGGTAGAGCCTAAATTCGGTCGGCCGGTAGAGGCTATTTTTTTAGTGTGATCGGAATCTCCGTCGACTGTATATTCTAGAACGTATGAAAACTCAATTTAATCCTAGCCAAGTTGTCGCCAATGATGCTGAAAAACGCGACAGTTTGGTGATGGGATACGTTGACGACAAAGCTTAAATGCATAGTTCAGTTAACAGATGGACTAGGAAATGGGTTGCCAATGAACGTACATAATATAAAAACGAACCATTTCCCGTAGATTTCTTCACCGATAATTCATGAGCAGGTGGTGACATTTGATATAAATGTAATGTGATACCACAGTCACAACGTTCGCCCGGGAAAAAATATGCCTAATAACACTTGAAAAGTAAATAGTTATTCAGCTGAGATTTTCAGGCATTTAATTCAACGTTGATTGAAAAGATTTTTGTACTCTATACGTTGTTTGCCTTAACCCTGGATAAGCTGGATTTGCGTTATTTTGAAATGGCTATAATTAATTTTGTCAACTAAATTGCCTCCGCGAGTGAGTGGGATCTTAGATGCCTTCGAGAGAGTAAGATGAACAATGCGCTTAAAAGGCAGGCTGTTTGATCACAACCTGAAGTAATGCTTGATATTTGCACCGTTAAAAAAATAGGCAATAGAATACATTTTTATTTAGGGTCAGCCGTCAGTTCATGATGCATTCTACGGTAACACTATCATGTTTTCAGTTCCTGTCTAGCCTCAGAAAAACCTTCGTCCTGGGGGCCCAGCTCCACATGTAAATGCTACATAACTTCGAAAACTTGGTATCACTCATCCTGGCCAATGAAATCCGGGTTTCATTTGACATTACCTTTACTCGTATGCGCACGTGAGCAACGCAGAGTTCACCGTCTGGTGCGGTCAAGTCATTGCTTACTGATTACCTTCACAGGATTGTGACTGCATATGGCCTCACAAAATGCTTCAGATAAATAACCCAGGGGGGGGGCAAAATTTTCACTGCGCACATAACCACACATCACATATCATCCATGACGCAACCAGTCTATGATAAGCAACTGGCATAACTTCAAACCACAGCCAGAATTGTGAAACGTTAAAATACCTACTCGTGGCGGTTTGTTCCACGTGTGATATCAGCATCGATCACGTCGAAAAGCGTCTGAGCAACCGGAATTCGGTACTTTTGCGCAAATGATACCAACGGATATCCACTGTTGTAATCTCTAACAACAAATGTATGGCGTTAATTTCTGCGTGTCGGTGTATTTGGAGCGATATTCCACGACCAGCGTATATGCAATCCTACTTAATTTTCGCAGGAGGTTTCAGTTGATGACGGATGTTGCCAACGTACACGGCTGCCATGTGCTTGTCATGAATTTTTTCAGTGTTGCTTTGACTCAACAGTTGGGGTGTTATACTGAAACGGATACCCAGAATCGTTGGCCTCGTTAACAGTAAGCCGGAGATTTGTAGGATGCACACTAAAGAAAGAAGACACACTGATGTTGTGCTCCAAAATAAAAGATGAAACACTCACGTTTCCTTCCAACGACGTAAAACAGTGTCCAATGAACTATGTCACCAAAACTGTGCAGTCGGAAATTAGCGAACTCAATTCGCAGTTTTTACTCCCACGTCGCTTATACTAGATGCATCGGTACGCGATCTATCACATTGCCTTGTTGTTAAACGTAGTTATATTATCATACACCAAGCGTCTACTGCTCAACTTTGTGATTGTACTGAACACGAGTATATGGCACTGTAATCTTGTGAGTAGTTATCCAGATAACTTTCAAATTGCTTCAATTCCTAAAAGTATCGGTCACCCTGAATCCATACAATCAGTTCATTTCAGACAACAAAAAAATGGGAAATGGGACAAAGCATAAAATCCACTTTTACTTGAATATGCAAGTACTGTGTTTATCGTTATATATTTTCACATTTATGTATAGTGTATACTTTTATCGGCATGGAACAATTAGCTATCACGCAAACAGTAAAAGTGACAACAACAGAAATCTCATGAATATCGTCAGAGCGGGAACCATCGATACATTAGATATGACAGAGCCCAGCGAACCAATGACTGCCAATTCAGACTATCCCAACGAGAGTGGCACTTGATTCTAATCACGAATTTATTGCCGAATGCAGAATTACGGCTTTCTCCGCTTCTTTGTCGAAAAATGTTTTTAGGCTGAATCTTTCAGAAAAACTAGGCGACTGCTTTTTGTTCGGCCTGTAGCTCTCGGCGTTGTGACGCGTCGGCCTGCCAGTTTAGGCGTTTGTTACTGCGACGTGCACGTGGTCATCGACATCGTCTGAAGTTTGTCTCAAATGTCTTATGGCACCAACAAAGGTTGCTATTTTTTAGTCTCGGTAATGAGCGACACGCTTTGAACGTTGTTTAGATGGCGGTCTAGTATGTTGACCGTTGACACACTGATCCGCCAGTCCCCGTCGTAACTGAGCTCCCCCGAATTTCGGCTCCAAATCTTTGTGCTTACGAAATTTTAGTGTTTGCGCAGGACTGCTCTTTTGGCATCCCTTGCGGCCGAAAACTTATCCACGGGATTGTTGTTGGTGAACACCTGCCCGCTAATCACGACGGAGCCGTGACCAGTAAACGGTAGCATGTTGTCTCGGCCGAGGCCGTTAGGTCACCCAGAGCTCACAACTCTTGCTAAAAAGACCCTGGAAGCCTCAATTTACTCATTGTATGCCGCATGTCCCCATGAAGAACCGATGTCCTCTTTCTAGCCGAGTGTAGCTGCTGGGGTAACTGTTCGGGGAGCATTTAATCCGACGGCTCTTTCTCAGAGTAGTTTCTGTCCAGCTGATTCATGAAGATCGGCTGCCGAGCGGAGTGAGATATTCTTAACGGGTTCAACGTACCTCGGGAAAGGCGAAGTATGAGCTCAGAGAAATTATCCAAAATACTCGTCTCACACCGGTTTGTAAACTTTGATTCCAAAGCGGCAAATCACAGCTCTGGGTCAAGATCCCCGAAAGCATGAAAAGCTAACGTGATCAACGATATGGAATGAGAAAATGTTAACTTGGTTTCCAGGAGATCCGTGGCAAGTGAGTGAATGTGTTCGACATATGCGGGTTGAATATATATATGCTTTCACATTACATATATTTGAAACGTAATACGACAAGAGAGGAACAAGAAACGGTTTGGCTGGTTTGCCGATTTGAGAACCAACCAAACCAAAGAAGGTCGGTTAAAAAATAACACAAGTTAAAAAGAAGTACATCGCCAACACGCGGAGTCGACGTGACAGGACGAAGCGACAGCAACGAAAAGACAATCGAGCAAGCAGCGGAGTCGTACGTTAGAGTGTGCAGGGTACTTGTCGGCATCCATACTCGTCTGAGCACATAAAAAAGATGGTAACAAAAAGGGTACAATTGAAAATTCTAACTTTAACACAGTTAGCAATAAACAAATAGGGCCTCTACGCACTTACGTGTTATCTGAAAGAAACATTTAAAGCCACGTGGTCGCTTCTGTCGGAAAGATAAACGAATTCTACAGCACGGATCTCTTACACTGAAATATAGCCACATGTTCCAGGAAATTCCATTTTACTTCTCCCGGACTGCTGAGCTTAGTAGCTACGGATAAATCACATTCACCCACAGGCGCTCGCTTGTACCAATGGGAGTTCCCACCATTAGGCAGAAAACATTTGACGTTTAACCACCCCTGTTTTCAAGCAGTCCTCTTCTGGGAAACAGAAGCTTTAAAAACAGCAACACTCCATCCCTTTTCAGAACATATCGAGCCTACTGGTTATGACCGTCGGTCAACCCTCTGTCCATCAGGTACGTTAAGGTAGTAGAAAAACAAAAGATATAACTTGAGGTTCGCAGCCCTAAAGAAAGAGCAGTTCCCTAAAAACATGCTGAGGAGGGCTGCCTACAATCGTGCCCTCGTTGCCTTTGTACTCATACAATGGCTGTTAACAGGGAGGCCGCTCGGCTTATTGACGTCACCAGTCTCTTCGTATTTATGAGGAACCCCACGCTGTGCGCAAAGAGGCGCTGGATAGCCACTCTGCGTAAGCCCACAAGACTTAGGTACGACACGAGTTGCTCGGAAGCGTGTTCCGCATACCGTTCAATTCTCTCGTCGAGCCACCCCACGAGAAGAACTTTACCTTTCCCGCCATCCACCTCTGTTTGCATTTCGGAGGCGCTCCATGAAGAAAAGGCCCCGAACGGTGCTCACACCAAGTGTCTCAGTTTGAAAAACAAGCTGCCAGGACTTAGGTAGTCGGCATACGATAGGTATTTATGTCACTACACTCACCGAAAGATGGCTGGTGCATGAATCAGTGATGGTGAGATCATTATCCCTACTATTTTGCCCTTCATGCTGACTAATATAAAGGTCACACGAAGCGTGGCTGTGTGTTCCCGCTCAAATCTACCTCCGCCAATTCAGTACAACGTTGAAACATCTCTTAAGCGCAATATCATTTGACTACAGATCAAAATCAGTGGCCGAGATTAAATGTCACTAAGCCTTACATATCGCCCAGCCTCGGGGTCTCGTTCAGATGATACTATTTCAACTTTACCTCAGCTCTTCTCTCGTTCCTCCGACGTGGATTATTCAGTCACTACGAGGACGGCTTATATCAATCAGAGACGGGTTTCCGAGAAAAATTCACACTGATCTGTCCTTGATATTGGATCGGAGGGATTGAATTTGTCAGTCAACTTTTTCTGGTGTTCGATTTCTTTTACTGGCTAGTGCAGAACAACGGCCAGAAGCAACTGACTCTAAATTCCAACCAGGCCACCTCTGGTGGCTTGGGCGACAATCTTAGCGTGGTGTCTGTGGGATGGGGCTCGGCAGCCTCGGAATCAAAATTGGTCAAAGATATGACTCAGAAAACAAGCGAATCGTACATCCCCTGTGAGATCATCAAGAGCCATTCACACCCCCGATACCATTGGATGTTTGCTCTCTCCCCGGTATTCATCCCCAACTATTTCGCGAAAGAGTCACCCCTCAGAAAATCTCAAGATATCAACGCGTTTTTCAAAGTTCGTAATTGTAACGCGCAACCGAAACCAGTGAGGGCGCACGAACTGAATTTGGGTTGTGTAAAAGTAACGACGCCAACCAAATTGCGCGCCTAACAACATGTGCTTTTTCTCTCCCCCTTCAAGGTCTCGCGGCGGCCATGTACTTGGACGAGACGCAGGTAGAACCAACAGAATGAAAAAACCCGTACTTGTGCGACGCTTGTTTTGTTGACTTGTGTACCGTATAACACTGCACTGTCGTGCTCCTGTTTTTGCATGTCTTGCTGAATACACTCTTTCCACGGACTTGCGTGCCCCTTCGGATGATTGTGAATACGACTTCCAACTCACCAGTTCTTTGACTACCTTTCGTACGATCCCTTTTTTAGCACGTGGACATTCCGTCCCTTGCCCAGTGAATTACTATCGCTCACGTGAGTTCCCCACTGTGGAATACTACATAATTGGCAACCATGCCAGGGACTTCGGCACCGAGGAAGTCCGAAGATTCTGAAGGATCACCGTTCTTCTGGAAGTTATTCAGCACCATTATTGCCTTGTTATCCTCCGTCATCGAAGCAAGACAGTTACAAACCCAACCGACCCCCACGCCCCCTGCACCCGATAAATTCCGTGTTTGTGACAACTTCCGCCGATGGGAATTTCAGGAAAAGGAATTTGTTTTCTTTCTTCGCAAGCTGAAAAAGCTCATGTCCTCGGTACGTTACTGAAAGGAGAAGATTTGGGCATTGCGTTAGACGAAGGCATTCTACAAGGAGAGGTCACTGAGGAGTCGTTTCGAAGACTTCGATGGTGTCTTACCACTGATCCACACTGGCTGGAAATCTGTCGCCAGTTTCATGAGCGCATTCAACATCCAGGGGAGATACTGTCGGGTTTCATCTGGGAACTTCGGCGTTTGTGTGCCGAGGGTTTTGCGGACGACACACTGGAGGTTAGGGAACAACGCATCCTCCAACAAGCTCTAGGTGGTACCAGAGACCCGAGCACACGTCGGGCTCTCCTCACGTCGGATCCCACTTCTATTCAGCAGGCTTTAAACAGGGCGGACACGATTGAACAGGTCACTAAGGTTCTCGAAAGGGACCAACAGTACAGAACGAAGGAAGTAACGGTACAACACAGGCCGTTTGTTCACCCACAACAAATCAATCACCAGCAACGTTATGGACCACAGTAGGCACAACGGCCAACCTATCAAACACAGCACTGTTACTACTGCTCACTCTATGGGAGGCGAGCGTACCGGTGTGGCCATAACCGAGGTGAGTCTGTTAACCGCCCTGTATCTAGGTTGATATGTCCGTCTCTCTCACTGAATAGTAGCCATGTGCGCTCACATACTGTTTTTGGGTTGTTGTGGTCTGCGCCCTCCGATTTGCTCGTAAACACAGGAGCTGCTTGCTGTTTGTTGAGGAGACACAAAGTATCCAGACAGGATTTGCCCCAGCAAGACTCGGGCGTCCGATTAGTTGCTACTAACGGAACCGACATTAGGTCAGTCGGTTGGTTGAATGTCCCTGTTACCCTGGGTGACGAAAAACGTAAACACTCGATGTTGGTAGCAGAAAATCTTCCCTGGGATGCCATTCTGGGAAGTGATTTTTCGACAACACTCCATGGTGAGGCAAACATACCTAACGGGACGTTGAAATGCAACACTGAGAATATCCTATTTCGTAACTGTGACCGCCAGATCATGAGTGCTATGGCTACTGCCTTGAAGCAGCTACTGCCATCGGAACCTTGCTAACTGTTGACATTCCTAATGCCAGAGCTGGAGGCGACCCCTGCTGAATTCCAAGACGTTTTTGCGTGGAAAGAAAGTGAGACGGGGTGAGCCAACTTAATACAGCACAGGATAGGTACAAGTGATGCTAATCCAATCCGGTTGCCTCCTCACCGTGTGCCTGTTCAATACCAGGCTGAGCTAGAAAAGATGAGTAGCGAGTTAGTGGTTAGTGGAATTATATGCCTCTCTCATTCCTCATGGGCAGCTCCAATTGTACTAGTAAAAAAGCATGACGGGACACTCCGGTTATGTGTTGATTACAGAGAACTGAACGCTGTTACGAAAAAGGATTCATTCCCACTACCTAAGATCGACGATGCTTTTGATGCTCTTACTGGGTCAAAATGATTCAGCACCCTCGACTTATCCTCTGGCTATTGGCAGGTAGAACTACATCTAGACGATTGGTGTAAATCTGCTTTTGCTATTCCTTCCGTACTCTACGAATTTCAGACAATGCCATTCGGACCAAATAATGCACCCACCACCTTCCAGAGGTTGATGCATACGGCACTGCGTGAGTTGATACCCGATAAATGCCTCGTCTACCTGAATGACATCATTGTGCACGGAGGTACTGACGTATTTAGGGTTCATTGGATTGCTATCTAAAATGCATTAGCCTTCCTTACACTCCGCATACCACCGCGAACATCCCAGCAATTCCATTAACCAACAGAATTGTGAGGGGTACATTTAAGGCACTTACTTTTAAAGTCTTATCTGTTCAGTTCGGTAGAATGTAGCCAGAGTATCCGAAGAATATCGAAAGGAGCGCTTCGTGTAGCTGCGAAACAATTCGGTAAGCTCCTTAGGTTGTTTTTTCTAGAGTAACCAGTCATGTGAGGTAGAGGAAAAACCGACGTGACGCTTATTTACGGATCAAGTAATCGAAATTCACCTGTCAGCGGCTGACCAACTGAGATGAGGATTACACTGCGCAAGTTACTAGAACGCCTAATGAAACACGGTGTATTAAAGCTTCTCTTCAGCAACAGCCTGATACCTACATTACAGTACTGATTTCAATCAAATCGGCCGTTTGTGACCAACGTGTTTCTCCTCAAGGACAATCTGACTGAGACTAGTGACCATTGCCTTATTGTGGGTGCCTTTGTTGTTTCGTCAGTGCGTTTGACCGGGCGACTTGCGATCCATTCTCATGTGAATCAGACACATACGGTGTCCAAGAGGAGCTCCTGAGAAGTCAGACTTCCAGTGTTAAGAGGGATACCCTTATTCATTCTTTTGCCACCATTCCTCCGTCGCGTCTCGAAGCTCAACTTATACCGGTGACCAACCAGCAGTACACACTGTTAACCGCTCTCTATGTGCAGATGATCTTGGAATTCAGGAGTGCTGTGATCACGGCATTCTACAAACTGGTCCTGATGCTCTCTAGCACTGGTCGCGGAAAGTGGTGTCTTTTCATCGGTCGCAGCATGTGTCAGCACACGTCGCCCCTCGGGGGTCCTGGAAACGTAGTTTCTGCAAATACTGTTCAAAAAGCTCTAGTGGTTGTAGTGTCTAAACTATCTCTGTTTCATTATCATGAAAATGCAACCGAGAAAATTTATTTTGTATTGAGCACAATGAGATAGGACTTCCCCTGTGTAGACAAAGGAGCTTTCCACACTGTTCACATGGTCCATGTCCGAAACCCCCTCAATGTGTGCTAACTCTGTTTGATTCACTGACATTAAAAACTACACAAATGCGCTACAGGGTGTTGAGTAGGCTGATAAGAAAACAGCATTTGGCTACGGAATGTCTAATTATGGGACTCATCTATAAATTCTTGACCTCTAACCACCGGACTGCCCAAGGCTTCAATATGTCCGAATCTTTAATTTTGTTCTTTCCATTTTGAATCTTGTTTTAACATTATTCGCTTTTCTAGAACAACACAGTCTCTGAGGTCAGGAGAATAAGCTGTGCAAGTAGTGCTTGACGGACAAAACTTTCTGCGAAGTAGTTGTAATCCGGTGAAATATTCTATCACTAGCCGTTGTCAGTGCCACCTCTTGGTTGGAATTTGAGGTGATGCTAAACACTTATTCTTTATGCTGATGTAATCACTTAGGTGCACCGTTCAAATCATCCTTGGAATTTCATCGCCCTTTAATGAACGCTCTGTTCCGTGTGGCAATGCATGACCTACTCGTCAAGATACGGAATTCTCACGAGCTCATTATTTCTACTTCCATCACCCTGTTGATCCACTCACCCAAGAGTCTGGGTTGACTCGGGACTCCCTGAACTAAACAGAAGTGAAGCCAGTGAACTGGAAGACTTATGGGTGGGTTCGATCAGGTGCGCGTTTCTTGAAGTGGAGTGAAGAAGAGATGTCATTACCTATTTAGACATATTTCACTTGCACTTGCCACCCGAAATCCGCCATAAATTACGTCCGCGATCCAGGGTTGATTCCAAGCTTGAATCTGCTCATCCTGAGACCCAAGTTTCTGGAATAATCACCGCATTATCGAGGCAGTTCAAAAGCACTTGTTGAACTGTTGGTTGGTCTTGATTCTCCCGAAAGTGCATTGCGTCTGGTTTTACGGATGACTCCGATGTCCATGTTCGGTAGCGTATATGGCCGTTAAAGGCCAAAATAACTTGAAAGAGGTTACTGGAGTAAACCTCAGTTTCTGTCAACCTACCTTCATCTAGTTACACCATCTCGTTACCCGAGGTTTGTACAGTGATGCTCATAACAATCAAACCTGGCTATGGAGGACATAAAACCCAGGTTTGAAGCCAGTGTGTTCTGGGGCGAATCAGTGACCGACGGTTTAGTTCAAGGCAGAAATACGTCATTGCCGGCCAAAGCCGCAATACGAATAGGGGCCTGAGTCCTAGCCGTAATGCAGCTCCTGTTGCCACCGCGGAACTAGACCTGGCATCCGTTGTGACAAAGGCCGGGGATTATGAAGTGAGGCGGTTTCATTCGTTTGGTGTACACAACAAACTGACAGGAAATTCAAGCGATTTGACTGAGGCATCGAATTTGGCGGAGCTGAGATCGCTGCTGAAGGGAGCTTTCGCCTCAGGGGTAAATGTGGGGGAGATGACGACACAAGTGGCTAAAATTATCAAATTTGGACAAGTATTTGCGCGGAACGTGCACTGCCGTACCCAGATCCATAAGGGCATCAACTGGGTGTCCAAGGGTAGGGGACCTTCACCCGGGTGCGCAAGGCATAATACACGAATCAGAAGCTGGTGGTTTTGCCACAATATAAAAACGCACAATCGGAAGATTGCAGTGTGTAGTTTCTACAACCGTGACGATGAAGCATACACTGGAAGGAGATACATAATCAAATCGCACACCCGAAGCGATAGATCAGATGGTCGTTTACCTGGCGAGTATGGTCAACAACAACTATAGAGTGGCACTCTGTATCAGGTAAATGTTTCACGCCTGTCACCGACGCATCTGTGTGTGAAGGCGCGCGAAACAAGAAAAACGGCACAGGACAATAACGAGTCTGAGGAACCTGAGAACAGGAGGTCCAACCTACGAGTAAAAACAAGTCTATCTCCCCACCGCTCTACTGAAGGAACTAAGGCAATCAATGGAAACTCCAAGGGCTAACTGGCTGAAGTTGCGGTATTCTAGCTGATCAGTCTCCTGAACAGGTAATGAGAATTCGAGGGTAACCCTTGCTGGCACCGATGTTGTTGTATTGCC
The DNA here is from genome assembly GCA_008508345.1 of Paragonimus westermani. Lineage (NCBI taxonomy): Eukaryota > Metazoa > Platyhelminthes > Trematoda > Plagiorchiida > Troglotrematidae > Paragonimus > Paragonimus westermani. The sequence continues at coordinate 21,564 of QNGE01006083.1, read as the reverse complement.
GAGAAATGGCGCCCACAGGACAACGGAAACAGACTGCAGGGTATGTTGCCCACAAGAATGGAGGAAGTGACGAAGTTGCTCGTCACATGTTGGAGATGTGGGTGGACGCGCACACAACGCACAAGTAGTTGACTGTGACCTTCTATTTAAAAGTACTTTACGCGTATGCTGTGTATGGCGGCCCTCAAACGTCTGTTGATGAGGACGAGGGCTTGCATGAGGACATCGCAAAAGCTGTATTTGGCAAGTGAGATCGGTTTATTATGGTGCTCTGAACGCACCTATCATCGACTGGTGTGCGTAACTGGGGAGTTGCCCAAGCAAGTTCAGTCAGAGACCATCAACCACTCTCCATAATCTGGCAGTACACCAGCGTATACGCTGGTCGACTCATTTTGGAAAGGGTAATCGCCCATCTATCATGGACCGTGGGTTACTCTATGCGATAGAAACGTTTGAAGACTGACTGTCTCTCAGACTTTGGGGAGAAGCGACCATGCGATAGTCACCTTGGAGCTTCAATGAATTGTGCGCTCTAGGTTCTGATTTTCGCCATGAAAATATTGGAAGGTGAATGCAAATCAGAGAAAATCCACGTGCAAAAGGCTCAGAATGGGAAAGACGGGGTCATCAGGAGCTACGGAATTCCATTAGAAACAACGTGCACGGTGAACGAAGCAGACAAAGAGAAAGTGTAAGTCATGGTATGGAGAAGCGGTAAGAAGCCCGGCGAATCTTAGGCTAAAAGCCCGCACCGGGCGTGGCATAAATCCAAACACTAGAAACCACAAAATGTCAGCAAGAGATGGAGTGGACTAGCAAGAAATTAGTGCGGGATGATCGTGGTTCACACTGTTGTTCAAAATCGCAAACGTTCATGTGGCTTCGTACAATCGCAAGCTGGAATCCGGAGCTTCGCAATGGGCGCATCGAGACTAAAAGGGGTATGGTTGATCGTGGTTGTGTTCAGTTGATTTTGTTTTCCTTACGGGAGAGATGAAGGGTTTCAATACCCAAAATAAACTACAGATTTCATTCAGGGCATATGGAAAGTGTTGCTACAGAGGTCGATATCGGAAATGAGCTTCTGGAGATTCAGACCGACAGATTGCAGGGCCAGATGATCTATGTGCGGCGATATTAAAAATGGTGGCTGAAGCAACAAACTGTTAGACCGACTGGCGCCTGGTGAGTGAAAGACTGAAGCGGCTATTCTTTTGCACGAAGAAGGTGATAGGGAGCATGTTTCCAGTCATTGTCTAGTGGGCGTGACGAGAGTGCCCTGTAAATTTCTTGAAAGAGAAATCAGGAAACGTGCGGGGCTATCTTATAGAATACAGATGACCTAATCCTGCACAACACCGGCTGTTGAAGGTTAGGCTATGCTTAACAGACCCCCTTATTTGCTTTGACGAGATCACTGACGCCGTGGATGTGTGAGGAAATGAACGTTGACCAACTTGACATTCAGAAAGCTGTTGATTCTGTTATCCGCCTTCTCCAGTTGGCAAGCTGTCAGCCTGTGTCATCGCTCTGGTGGCTTGTGAGTGAATGGGAAACATTCCAGAAGAAAGGATTTTGCGACTGCGCATTTGTGATTCGGTGTCCAATATTGTGCTCCTACCCAGTGGACTCTCACAAGGTACGGTTTCGGGTCCGCTGCCCTTTCCTACCTGTGTTACCTATTTGTCGGTGAGGCTGGATTCAGACTACTTCTTGTCTGCTGATTACATCAGGATAGTTTGAGCACTTATGAAGGGGTGCCAGTTACATCGAGGTCTTAATGAAACCCAGGAATGGCCAGCAAACTGGAACTTGCCTATGTATGCCAACTTGTTAAACACTATCCGTTAAGGAGTTACGACGCGGAGAGTACCGTGTGTTAGACGAGGGAAGGTTGAAAGCTATCGATCATGTGAAAGACTTAGGGGTCCTGGTTGATACCTCATCCTGAGCTCAATGTGTTTCAGCGGTGTCAACAAATTTTGGGCAACTCTTACAGATGACCTTACGCAACCAGGTGAAATGCATGCACCACTAAAAGGTAGTCCGCTTAAAGGCAAGCTTCTGAAGTGGAGAAGTAGGTTCGGTGAGGCAAAATGACGCCAAAGAAAAGCCCGGACTTTATAATAACGGTCTGGTGGGTATATCAGGTTTTTTCAGTGTGAATCCACCGGGACGAAACTGTGATTCACAAAGAAAAAGCAAGGAAAGTTCAAAATGGATTTGCAAGGACCTTTAATGAAAACACACCCAGCTATTTTCAAGCCATCGGGGCCATTATGAGAGGACTGAGTAGCAATGCTGCCAGTGAAGGCAAGCTTATTGAATAAGTGCCACGAAAAGCGGGGGTTTCCGCCGCTTTTCGAGGCGGTGCACATTGCGGACTCTGGAACCACCACAGTCGTGCTTAGCACAAGGAATGCAAGGGGTACAATGATGGAGAAAGATGAAACAGTAGGGGAAGAGATTGAAGATAGATTGGATAAGCTACGTGTGAATAATGCGATGGGGCCGGATTGTATTCAATCAAGTGAAATAAGACCTCTCATGGATGTTCTGCAGGAACCTCACACTGTTGTTTTATCTCACCCTCAAAAAAGCCGTCCTCCCAGATGACTGCAGAGTGGCAGTGTTTGTACCCATCCGTAATCGGGGTAAGAAACGCGAGGTGGGAAACAACCGACCAGTAAGTCTCACGTCAGTTGTTCTGAGGCTGCTGAAAAGAATAATCGAGGACAGGATTATAAGACGCCTTACTGGAAATGAGTCTTTCTTTGCAGATCAACATGGATTTGTGAGGCACAGATTTTGTCTGGCCAACCTCATTGGCTTCCTCATTGAGGTCACGGAGAGGATGGATAGGTTGCCGGGAGGTTAAGTTTGTTACATCGACTTCAGGAGGGCATTCAGTTTAGTGAACCATCGATTGCCAATCCTCATTCTATAGACCTTCGGTCTCCCTTCAAGATTTCTAAGGTGGATACAGAATTTCTTGAGGAGTCGCACCTTCCATAGCAGTGGAATGGCCCACAGAAGTTGAGGTGGTTACTGGGATGCCTCGGAGATCACTGCATAGACCACTACTGATTTTCTGCTCACCACTTATCTCTTTAGAAACCTGAAGTGTCCCTGCTACGTCTTCGCTGATGGTGTCGGGATCATAGGAAATTTTGGCAACAAATGCATGCAAAAGGGCGGAAATACTGTTCCGGGGTGATAAAGTGAATGGCAACCGCCCTTGAATTTCGGCAAGTGGATTCAGTTGCTCGCTGCGGAAGAGCCGGAGCCGATCAGGACTACTGGAGAGGAGGGTGAGAAGAGAGGGTTGAGGGGAGTAGAAACGGCCAAGGCCTGGAGGTTCCCCATTTACGAAAACTTCAAATTTTTCAAGCAACCATTAGGGGCGGCTCGAAAAGGAAGTAGAGTACTATATTCCTTGAAGAAAAGGTTCTCATCAAGGAGACCGGAGTTGTTAACTCTTTATAAACCTTGTGCGTGAGCACACCCGGAATAGTGCGTGCAGGCCTGTAGCTCGCACGTGGCGAGAGATAAGAATGTACTCTAGAAATTCCAGAGAAGTTGTACAATGTTGCTAGAGAGAATGCGAGATAATTCGTAAGAAAACAGGCCAGGGAAAATCGATCTGCTTTTCATGCACAAAAGAGGAGTAGTAGTGACCTACTACCTACCTTCTGGATGCTAAAAGAAATAATCGGAGCTGAGGCTGGACATCTGTCCGATCTGCATACATGATCACGCATCTGAGGCCACAGTCTCGATATGGGAAAGAGGGCCGCTAAATCCATTAGATTTAATTTCTTCCTATGTCGAGTCAGCAACTGTTGGCACTTACCTCCACAGAGTGTAGTATCCTCTGCTAGAACGACAAAGTTCAAAAGAAAACCTGATGGGTGTTGGTCATCTTTATCCCGTTACTGTTTTGAGAGTTTTGTCTGGGTTAGCTCCCCTATCACCTTCTTCTCATACTCTTAACTTAGTCACATTCTCATTCTTCTTTCCACCGTTGTTATCTCTTTTTGGTCTTACCCATAGTTGTTTTTTCAAATTTATGCAGCTAGTCTTACTAACTAAAAGTGTGGCTCTGGAAATCGAGACCACATCGGTCTCAAACTTATCTCTCGTTTCACGTCATATGAGCACGTGTTCTGAGGGCAATGACACCTTGAGCTCCTCAGCATTTACCAGGTAGCCTTCATGACTGCTCAAGAAATTGGACAGTTTCATACTACTATCGGCGCAGCACTGGGTGCCATTAGAAGCTCATTGATACAAGAAACTAGTCGATCTCCGGCTTAAGCTGCTTGGCCTGGAAACGGGAAACTTACAGTAGTTCAATCAGTAAAGTGATAGGACTGACCAATAGATTGGAAAACCAAAAGCTGTAACGGTAACGCGGGTGTACAACAGGTGTACGTGCAAGTAAAAGGAAAACGTATCGGAACAAGTGGAATGGCTCATTGAGTTGAGTAGGGTAACACTTGAGAGAAGGACAGCACCAGAAGGCAGGTTTGGACGACGACCGCTGGATAATTCCAAAGACAACGTTAGATGACGAACGTTCGTCGTCAATAGACCGACAAACACATGGAGCTAAATAATCTCTCCTTGCAATTATTTAACCAGCCCAATCATCCACACAAATAAAGAAGACGGAGACAGCGCGCGGTTACTCCTGTTTATTCTTGATGATAACCAAACTCGAAAAATGATGGTGACGCTTTCAAAAAACTGTACATGTGAGGTTAACGAAAATAGCTATGAACTGCAGACACTAAATACCCACACCCACCCGAGCGTTTGCGGGCTCAAAGCTGGAAGATAAAACAGCAGTGAAGGAAAGAATAATCGAACGCTGGACAGCCATATCACGTATTTTAATCTGCCAGGTGATTCGGTCAGTGTACCGACCGTCTTGTAGTGTGGTGCGTTGTTCCAAAGCATAAGAAGGCTGGATTATAAACGGATATAACAGCACTGAGGGTGGGGAGGGATTGTTTTCAGTCGATGACGGGTCAAGTGGGTCAACGTCCTGCTATGAGTAGGCTGGTTTCAGTCGATCACTATATACGGATTCACTCCGCACAAACGTTTCAATACTGGAATTTCTTCTTCGCACTTGACCAATTTGAATGGGTCGAAGTATGGTGGTTGTAGTGGTTTCCCGAAGGCGTTCTGGCGCACAAACAAACTTAAATGTGCTCAAATCAGGCGATCTTTGTTTTCGGCGCAAATGATAATAGGTTGGTGTGAAAAGAAGGATGCACATATCTCAGCGTACACGTGAAATGTAATGTGTATATGAGTCTGAGTCCGTCGACGGTTGAATCAATTCCCCTGAGAGGTGCCAATTGGTGCCGTAAATCATTTCAGAGACAGTACAACCGATATCCTCTTTGACAGTGGACCGGAGTGTAGGGAGAATGAGCAGCAGACGCTCGGTCCATTTCAATGCGTCGAACTGGGTTGTCACCGAAGCTTTTAGTTGCCGGTGAAGGCATTACACTAAACCATTAGCTCAAGAAAGGTATACTGTCGTTTTAATGTGTGGAAACCCCAGTAACTGCAAAAGGGTGCAAGGAAGGAAGACTGAAATTAGATACTTCGATCATCAATGATTGTAGATAGCACACAAACATTAGAGACCCAATACTCCAGGGCGATTTTAGGTCCTGTCCCCGCTGACACACCTCTAGTGGGTGCAGCTAAAGACCAACGGGTAGAACGACCGATTGCGGTTAGTACACACATGTATTCGTTGGAGGGTGGTGGTGGTTCGACAATGTCCAGGTGTACACAGGAAAAGCAGGCGTTCTGCTGGAAGACTGTATCAGGTGTGATAACCGTATGCTTGCACACTTTATTCCTTTGACACTGACCAGAGACGGACACCATTGTTCATAGAACGCCAAACAATATGTTATGCAATTAACTTCATTGTCCCGTGTTTTCCGAGGGAGATAAACAATGGGAATGATCGGAAGCAGCGTGCCCATAAGAAATTGACGCAGAGGGGTATAAGTCTCCCCATCGAAATATCGTATAGAATACCACCAGCTTGTGTTAGCTGGCGGACGGTAGACAACCTCAGATACGTACATGTGGAGGCGTCCTTCATTTCCTCACTGCACAAATGGGCCATGACCATTTAAGCCTCTGGCGCTGTCACTCTTTCGGTTGCTGGCCTATCCAATCCAACGGATTTTGACTTGTCACTGAGTCGTGTCACTTGTTTTCATACACCTTCCTTTTATTTGCACGTATACCTCTTGTACACACGATTCACCGTTACAGCTTCTTTTGGTGTTAACATATATTGGTTATCCTCATCACTTTATTGATTAAGCCACTATAAAATTAGTGAGCCCGACTTTTTTTCCGAACAGTCACTTATCCATCTCATTGTTATTATAAATAATGCTTTTACGACATTGTGGACATTGCATAAGAAAAATCAAAAACAGCGTTGCTTTGAAATCGCCCAAAACCCTTGACTGTGGTCCCATCAGGTTGAGGCCGTTTCTACCGCCAGAGGGATAACATTAGAGAAAACAAGATTCTTAGACTCGGTGCGATCCCTTTCTTTTGATGTCGCAGTGGAGGTGGAAGTTCTGTTGCAATCAGCTCCGTTTGATTACCCCTGTGCTTTTTCAAAGGACATCTCCATAAAACGGACTGAGAAATCAGATGCTGAGCTGTTACATCGCTTGTTCAGTTCAGTCAATCAGGGTGATCGGTCCTCATCCCGATTGTTAGGTTATGTGAGAAGCTTTTGGGGTTGGCGGAAGCTTAACGACGCCACCTTGAAGCAGTTTTGGGTGAAAAAGCTGCCACATGCAACACGGCAACTTCAGCCGCCATGGATGATGACGGTCTAGTCGACAAACTGGCAGTCCTTGCGGACAAGGTGTGGGAAACGTTTCCTTCACAAACGGTAAGTGGCGCAACCACAACCTCTTCCACATTGTTCTCTTCGGCCTCAACAACTGATAATGTTCTAAAACTTTCGATAGGTAAGTTGTGTCACCGTATGGGTAATATGGCTGAAGAGCTGAAGAGGCACTCATCCAGTAGCCGTACACGATCTGACTATCGCGGTCAATCAAGGTGGCGCTGGTACTACCAAACATTTTGGCACAAGGCGAAGAAATCCATCCAGCAGTGTATCTTCCGAATCCTCCACGTGTCGCCGTCAAACCGACAGACCAGCCATTAACGGCGACGACTGTCGTCGGCCTAGCAGTTACTAGTCACCTGTTCTATATTAGGAATCGACCGACTGGCCTGTGGTTCCTCATCAATACGTGGGCTAGCCCAGCGTTAGTTCTCCACAACCAAATGATCGACTTCATTTTTGCCAGTACACCCCACAGGCCCCGACCCAAAATCGCATCGAAACTCACTGCGGACCTCGGTCTCTGGCGATTTTCTCCGAAGGGTATCTCTGCTTGCCAAAATTCGGATGGCATTCATCGGTGCCGACTTTCGGTTGATGTCAAAAGGCGTAAGCTGATTGACGACACTACCGCCTGCGCAGCAAACGGCGTACTATCAACGACTGTACCAGTTGGCATCCGGCTTGCTCTTCCACCAACACTGTCTCTCGCAGTACTGCTGAAGAACTTTCCTCCAACAACTTGACCATGCTCATGTACCGAGATGGTTAAACGCAGAGTGGAACATCACATTACACCACGCGGTTCCCCAGCCTTCTCTCACCCACACCGTTTACACCATGACAAACCCAAACTATCGAAAGCTTGATTCGAACATATACTTTAGTTGGGCATAATTCGACCTTCAAACACCTCTTGGGCTACACTGCTGCACACAATCGCCATGCGATCAGCGACCTCGTGGTGACTGTCGCGCTGTAAAAAACTGCACGATCCCGGACAGTCACCCTATACCACATAAACACGAATTTTTTGAAACTTGCCGGAGCTACTATTTCCTCAAAATCAAACCGAGTACGCGCCAATCACTACATCCCAAGTGTCGGAAAGGACACTCCGAAGACAGCCATTAAGACAACTTTGAGAGTTTACGAGGATGCCATTCCATCTCCGTGGTTCGACTCAACCGTTCCAGCTATCCACGAACGAAGTAGTACGTGGACTGTCTTTCGCATACGTCCACACTGACGATGCCTTGATTGCCAGCCGCTTAAAAGAACATTCTTTTCACTTCTTTGCAGTTTTCTATTGTTTCGAGATGTATGACATTGAACTCAACATTGATAGGCGCGTATTCGAAGTTAGCTCACTGGATTTCCTGTGACATCGCATGAGCTAACCCGACATCGCACGTGTGTCAGCTAAAGCTGAGTCCGTCTCAATTTCTCCGAATCTCACTATGATGACCAAACTTTGCCAGCCATGCTCAGCCCCCAGGTAGTGGTGGGCAAAACAGAGGCTTTAAAGTCCACCAACGCCCATCTTAAAGGCGTATCATTCGACCACTTTTGGCAAGAGAGAGCGAGACGCGAAGAACAGACTGAGACTAAGTCACAAATCTAGGCAGACCAGAAGCTACAGCTGGAGACTAAAGTCGTAGTTTCTGCTCTCGAAGTAGCCCCTCGGACCCCTGTGCCTGTTGTGGAAAGCGGAGGCACCGTCTGTATGGTCGTTCCAACGACCGACGCCTCAGGCACAGGCACAAGCATTGGGGGTACTCACACCGCGCAAAAACCGTCTTCAGATTTACCCACCCTGAAACCCACCAAACTGCCCAGCATAAGACTCTTCCTCGCAAGAGTTCGGAACGAAAGCAGCCTGCTAGGACCGTCTCCCACAGCTCAAAAATCATCAATTTGGCCCACCCTTATAAATATCTCTTTCAGTAGCCCCATCACACGACGCCCTTTGCCGTCTTCGAAACCCCGCTCCCAGCAAACGAGGAGGTCAAATTTTCCGTGGGTGAAACTTCCAAACACCCTCCCAAGCAGCGGAATTTGATAGGGGCGAAGAGTTCGCGGGTGGCGGCACCTAGAATGCTGATCAAGCGCCCGGTAGGGTCGCTGACGTACGCACAGGCGGTGATGTCGCGCCTACAGCCTCGAAGGAGGGCCGTCATAACAGCTCGGAAGAACAGACCGAGTCCAGCCACACCACCCTCCTCAACTCTAGGCCTTCTTTCCCAGGTTCTTACTCACACCATCCTTTCTATTTTCTCGCGAAATCCAGCGAGGAAGTAGCTTGCAGATGCATGTATACGAACTGTCTAAGTCTGTTTAATAAATTACCGGAAATCTGGGTAAATTCATGACACCCGACCCCACATGTTCGTCTTCACGGATACCTGGCTCACGGGTGATATCAGTGACAATGAACTGAGTGTCCCGGGGTATTCAGCTTACCGGGCTGACTCTGCCCGACAGAGAATGGGAGGTTCTGCGATTTTTCTTCAGCAGTGTATCCCGACACCCACGTTTATTGGTGGCTTCCAGTGCCCTGATGAATGTGACGTTCTGTGGTTCCGACTACCACTGCGTGGCCAAGACTCACTCCTAGTGGGGGTTATATATCGTTCTCCTTCATCAGACGTCCCCGAGGACAACACCCTTCTGGTAAGCCTGGACAACTTCCTAGGTCCACAGTGCTTTACTCATTTGCTTATTATGGGTGATTTTAATGCACCTGAGATAATCTGGGAATCAGTTTCTGACCAGGACTGTGAAAGCGGATTCTCGACTTCCTTATCGACGCTGATACGTCGGAAGGCGTGGTCACAGCACGTCACCGCCCCGACGTGGCATCGTTTTGGTCAGATTCCCTCTCTGCTCGACTTAGTCATCACTAATGAGAGCCACTTGGTAGACAGAGTGATCATCAAGCCACCACTTGGACACAGCGACCACTCTCTGTTAGCCTTTGATCTTATCTGTTACCGGTTACAACAACCAGCAAAAAGGTCCACAGCTCGAAACTTTAATCGGGCAGATTTTAACGGCCCGAAAACTAATTAGGTTCACTTCTTCTTGACTTGGACTCCGTGGACCAGAACTACCACACGTTTCAAAGCGCAATTCAGAGAGTAGACGACTTATTTATACCGCGCAAACTGTGCATTTTCTCTTATCGGTCACCCTCTCCATGCAGGATACGTCGTCTTCTCGACAGCCGTTCCCAGTTATTCGCGAAGCATGAGCTTACAGGAAACTCAGAGGACCTAAGCGCGTTCCACATTGTCCGAAACAG
>QNGE01006083.1:0-11128 GCA_008508345.1 Paragonimus westermani | reverse complement strand
TGGATAGTCTGTCGGAGGCCAAAGACAATGGCTTCATCTCAGATGCTATCTTCTTTGATTTCGCCAAGGCTTCTGACTGTGTCCCACACGGCACCCTGAAAAACAAACTGAAAACCTACGATATTCAAGGAGAGATTCTCCGCTGGATTGCCTCTTTTCTTGACAATAGAACTTTTAGAGATAAAACTCGATCAGACCTTTCATCCCCCTTTTTCACATCTGTGAGAGTTCCCCAAGGGTCAGTGCTAGGTCCTTTGTTATTCCTCATTTACATCAACGACCTTCCAAACAATATTTCCAGCAGCGTCCTCTTATACGCAGACGACCTAAAAATTTGGAATTCCACTGATCCCAGTCCACTGCAGATTGATCTTGACGCGCAAAAGCGCTGGTCGGACGATTGGAGTATCCTACAAAATGACAATAAATGTGCTCACATGTGACTCGGTGGAGATTCTGGCAATGCTTTCATGATTCATAGCGCAACTAGCACAGTAGATATCATGAGAATCGATCTGAAGAAAGATCTTGGCATCTGGTTGTCGTCTCACTTGTCCTTCACGTATCACCATGGGATGGCGGCAAAAAAGGGATTTGCCGCTCTTATGATGATTAGGCGCACTTTCCCCCGCATGGACAAGAAAGCTTTTCAAACGCTTCAAGGGACTTATATAAGACCGCTCCTCGAGTATGCCAATCAGGTCGTGTATACCGGCTTGAGGAGAGACATATTAACTGTTGAGCGTGTCCAGCACGCGGCTAACAAGATGGTCGCGGGCTTGAGTAATGTAACTTACGTGTCTCGACTTGGAATTCTTGACCTTTACCCACTTGAATTTTGAGGACTCCGCGGTGATTTAATACTCACACTTCTTTAGAGTAGATCTTGTAGAAAAGTTCTTCACTGTAGCGAATGATGACGACCGGCGAGGACATAATAGGAAACATTTTAAGATTCGTCCTCGGACCTTTCTTAGGCAACAGTTCTTTTCTTACAGGGTTATTAACTATTGAACCAGCCTTCCTTCTGAGGTCGTCAGCAGAGCTTCTAGGGATCGTTTTAAAGCTATGCTTGATTCCCATTTTCCTAAAATTGCATTATGCGAATATTTTTTCTCTGTTCTTGGTATTCACTGTAATCCGCAAGAGCGGTGCTACACCCTGTTTTCAATGATCGCCTTTCAGATCAACAGAAGGCCGCTGACACTGAGCAAGGAAAACCGGCTGGATCCGGGAACCTTGGGCAGTTGCCTCGAGCCGGTGTATCAATCGCTGAATCGCTGAATCCTCGGCATATTGAGTTATTATCGACGTTTCATTCCCAACTACACGAACAGTTCGAAACCTCTGACCCACAAGGTCGACTAAAAACACGAGTCCACTGAACACAGACCCGAAGCCAAATGAAACTTCTTAGCCGCAAAGGAAGCCATATTTCACGTCACTAAACTGCGCTTTATCAGTTGCGATCCAGGCACCCGTCTTCCTTCTACTACGGATGCATCAAATGCTGCCGTTGGTACAGTCTAACGGCAGTCTGTAATTGGCGAGATGCGACCATTGGCATTTGTCTCACGAAAGCTACGACCAGTACAGATGAATTCCAATACCTTCGGATATGAGTTGGTGGCTATTTACCTGGCGATCCGTTATTTTGGACACATTTGGGATGCTGGCACCTTGTCTTGCAAACCGACCACAATCTTTTGTCGTTTGCTTTTCACGGCAAATCTGAACGTAACTCCCAAAGTGAAATCAGACGTTTGGACAGCATCTCCCAATTCACGACGGACACCCGACACCCACTTGGTGACATCACTGTCGCTACTAATACATAAGCATGTGGAATTATCCAGCGGTCGTCGTCCAAACCTACCTTCTGGTGCTGTCCGTCTATCGAGTAGTGCCCTACTCAATTCATTGAGCCATTCCACTTGTTTCGATGCGTTTTCCTTTTACTTGCACGTACACCTGTTGTACACACCCGTTACCGTTACAGCTTTTGGTGCTATCATATATTTGTTATACTTGTTGCAACATGCAGGCCAGCCGACTCTACTCTGGATGCCCGTGACTTCGCGGACCAAACTTCGGGCAACGTGGACGCACCAGGGGACTGCGCTCTTCCGAATTAGGGGTTCGAACAACAGTTCTGAAAAGAGAAACAATACGAACAAACATGAGCTGAAAGCCCAGTAAGCCATGCACACGACTTACACGAACGAAAACTACAACGGCACCGACAACACAGCAGCACGCCCCGTCACACAACTCGAACTCAATTCGTGCGCGGTCGCTGGTTTTGGTTGCGCGTTACATTATCATTTTATTGATTAGGCCACTGCGCGCTGGACTTAGTCAACCAATTACTGCAAGGGGCTGGTCGTTATCCAATGAGTTGTGAGCAGCTCATCCCTCGGTGTCCACGGAGATAGTTTGTTGTCAGTTGTTTGTTATGAGGACTTGTTTCAGTATGCTGTAAGGCTCTCCTAGTCATGTTTTCCGAATTGCGTCGAACGACTTCGAGAAAAAATGGTACTCGAAGCACTGGTAAGTTTTTTGAGATGTGATACTCACCCACGACATAGTGTTAGGCCTGCTTGCCCATAATACGTTTTACTGGACATTCGAAACCATCACTTATAAGCCTTTAACCGATTCGATTAAAGACTGAACAGCTGCTTCGGTCTTTGTCCTCTGCATTGGTCATTAAGATTCTCCCCACCAACACGAGATGTAAACATGTCTTCAAAGCGCGCCTCGTGGTTTCGTGTGCAACACAGTGGAATATAGCACCTAGCTCAGTTGGTACTGTTTATTTGACATACGTTCGCCGTCCGTATACATTAGTTTTGTACTGGTTAGCATATAACACGCCATGTACGGATCTTATGCTTTTGCGCGCCGACTGTGACCATAGCCAACGTTCGCTTTGATGTTACTTATCTAAGCGATGTATTAGTCCTGCGAAATTCTAAGACATCGGGTTAAAGGACTTGCTAGTGAGTGTTGCACATGTGTGTCAGAAAATTTCCCTCAACTATTTATGCCAAGGTTTTCATGGACAGCGGATCTCCTTTTTGTGATTATTGGAACAGTCCTGCGGAATAATTCCCAGTCTATTTTCCACAGCGGAAGCACGTATGATATTGAAAACGAAGATTGTGCGAGTTTTAATATCAGCTCTAGAAAAGTCAGTGACTCAGTGGTTGATTCACGGGTGCGAGGCCGGTAGCCCATGTTCACCGGGTCGGTATGATCTTTTCTGGTATCACACGGGCTTCGGCCTTTCTAGGTCCTTTTCGTCCCCTTCTTTTTTTCTTCTCCTTTCCAATAAAGGGTTCGCTTTTTCTTCATGGTTGTGTGGCAATTAAGCATTAGTGTGAACCACTGATGTATTGCTGTCTATGATGAGGATGATGGTGATGATGATGAGACACGAGCGAATCATCATATCGGATGGTTCAGTCGCTTTCGCTTGATCAAGTTAACTGGTCTTCTCGATAGCAGACATAATAACTGTCTCGTTAACTCCAGTCGATAATCCCGCGATTAGGATTTCCGAGACAGGTCGACATCTCCGACCTCATCATACCTGCTACGCGATATTTTACATTACTGGTGATCACTAGTGACGGGCTGAAAAGTCCGTCTGAATGTAAAGGCTTCCGTAAAATGTGGGTGGTTTTCAACTTGAAGTTAACCAACCCAACGGAAGTTCTGTTCAAACTTTAACATCTTAGAGCTTTTTCAATACTACAGAATCGAGTGCCAGTTTCGTCTTGTGGTCTTGATGGCTGAATGAGCCAAAATATTTATCTAATCTTCACTTGTTGCGTAATTTTTGTTTGTCACTTCACCTCCCATGGAAGACCATTACAGTATCACTTCTGTGTATTGGGTTCGTTCACACTAACTTCTTTCTCATAGCTAAATATCTCAGACCCTCGTAGTTTTGAGACCAGAAACGTACAGCGTGAGCATTACTTTAACTGCCATCGTTATCCTCCCACACACCAAGAGAAAAGGAAAAACGAAGGGCACAGGGAGGGACTTAACTAATAGAAACAGCTGCGTCTATATTCAAACACTCAACATTAAGGTTCCAACAGCTTGCACACAAACAGCCAAGCTCTAGGCGGAGGTAAGGCATCATCAGCAAAACGGCTTCTATGTGGCCCTTACTGCCCTGCGTCACTAAATGCGCTCATTCCACAGGCAACCCGGCCAAACAACGTTAATATTCACGCCGTCATCTCACTTAGCTTCGTCAGCCACAGACTCTGTGAGTCGCGAGAACTCCAGCCCGGGAGATGAACCCAATTTACACTGGCCAACCTCTTTGTGAACGATTTCATTCCTGTATTTCAGTTCATCACCTCTCCACCTCGTATCTTCCGCCAGTCGGCTACAGCTTCGGCAGACAGTGCTCGGTGTGGCAGACGACTAACTGGCATTCTCACTACATGACCCAAACATCTAATTCTGTGCAAATGTAAGGAGTGAACAAAAGCACTCGTTTGGCAGTCACTGCCAAACACTCACGTCATAACCGTGTCGTTGCTTACTCGCTGGTTCCATGCGGTACCAGTGACGGAACGCAGACATCGATGGTTAAATACCTGAAGACGATTCACGTCTTCTACCCTGGGCGATCAAGTCCCGCTGCAGCAAATTAATACAGCCCTCACTGTTGTCTTACATACGCGACTTTCAGCGTCAGGGAGATACCTCTCTGTCGCCAAAGGCGCCCCAGATTAGCGAACACCACCCTACCTTCAACTCCATTCTACTTCATTCNCATACGGTGACACAACTTACCTATCGAAAGTTTTAGAACATTATCAGTTGTTGAGGCCGAAGAGAACAATGTGGAAGAGGTTGTGGTTGCGCCACTTACCGTTTGTGAAGGAAACGTTTCCCACACCTTGTCCGCAAGGACTGCCAGTTTGTCGACTAGACCGTCATCATCCATGGCGGCTGAAGTTGCCGTGTTGCATGTGGCAGCTTTTTCACCCAAAACTGCTTCAAGGTGGCGTCGTTAAGCTTCCGCCAACCCCAAAAGCTTCTCACATAACCTAACAATCAGGATGAGGACCGATCACCCTGATTGACTGAACTGAACAAGCGATGTAACAGCTCAGCATCTGATTTCTCAGTCCGTTTTATGGAGATGTCCTTTGAAAAAGCACAGGGGTAATCAAACGGAGCTGATTGCAACAGAACTTCCACCTCCACTGCGACATCAAAAGAAAGGGATCGCACCGAGTCTAAGAATCTTGTTTTCTCTAATGTTATCCCTCTGGCGGTAGAAACGGCCTCAACCTGATGGGACCACAGTCAAGGGTTTTGGGCGATTTCAAAGCAACGCTGTTTTTGATTTTTCTTATGCAATGTCCACAATGTCGTAAAAGCATTATTTATAATAACAATGAGATGGATAAGTGACTGTTCGGAAAAAAAGTCGGGCTCACTAATTTTATAGTGGCTTAATCAATAAAGTGATGAGGATAACCAATATATGTTAACACCAAAAGAAGCTGTAACGGTGAATCGTGTGTACAAGAGGTATACGTGCAAATAAAAGGAAGGTGTATGAAAACAAGTGACACGACTCAGTGACAAGTCAAAATCCGTTGGATTGGATAGGCCAGCAACCGAAAGAGTGACAGCGCCAGAGGCTTAAATGGTCATGGCCCATTTGTGCAGTGAGGAAATGAAGGACGCCTCCACATGTACGTATCTGAGGTTGTCTACCGTCCGCCAGCTAACACAAGCTGGTGGTATTCTATACGATATTTCGATGGGGAGACTTATACCCCTCTGCGTCAATTTCTTATGGGCACGCTGCTTCCGATCATTCCCATTGTTTATCTCCCTCGGAAAACACGGGACAATGAAGTTAATTGCATAACATATTGTTTGGCGTTCTATGAACAATGGTGTCCGTCTCTGGTCAGTGTCAAAGGAATAAAGTGTGCAAGCATACGGTTATCACACCTGATACAGTCTTCCAGCAGAACGCCTGCTTTTCCTGTGTACACCTGGACATTGTCGAACCACCACCACCCTCCAACGAATACATGTGTGTACTAACCGCAATCGGTCGTTCTACCCGTTGGTCTTTAGCTGCACCCACTAGAGGTGTGTCAGCGGGGACAGGACCTAAAATCGCCCTGGAGTATTGGGTCTCTAATGTTTGTGTGCTATCTACAATCATTGATGATCGAAGTATCTAATTTCAGTCTTCCTTCCTTGCACCCTTTTGCAGTTACTGGGGTTTCCACACATTAAAACGACAGTATACCTTTCTTGAGCTAATGGTTTAGTGTAATGCCTTCACCGGCAACTAAAAGCTTCGGTGACAACCCAGTTCGACGCATTGAAATGGACCGAGCGTCTGCTGCTCATTCTCCCTACACTCCGGTCCACTGTCAAAGAGGATATCGGTTGTACTGTCTCTGAAATGATTTACGGCACCAATTGGCACCTCTCAGGGGAATTGATTCAACCGTCGACGGACTCAGACTCATATACACATTACATTTCACGTGTACGCTGAGATATGTGCATCCTTCTTTTCACACCAACCTATTATCATTTGCGCCGAAAACAAAGATCGCCTGATTTGAGCACATTTAAGTTTGTTTGTGCGCCAGAACGCCTTCGGGAAACCACTACAACCACCATACTTCGACCCATTCAAATTGGTCAAGTGCGAAGAAGAAATTCCAGTATTGAAACGTTTGTGCGGAGTGAATCCGTATATAGTGATCGACTGAAACCAGCCTACTCATAGCAGGACGTTGACCCACTTGACCCGTCATCGACTGAAAACAATCCCTCCCCACCCTCAGTGCTGTTATATCCGTTTATAATCCAGCCTTCTTATGCTTTGGAACAACGCACCACACTACAAGACGGTCGGTACACTGACCGAATCACCTGGCAGATTAAAATACGTGATATGGCTGTCCAGCGTTCGATTATTCTTTCCTTCACTGCTGTTTTATCTTCCAGCTTTGAGCCCGCAAACGCTCGGGTGGGTGTGGGTATTTAGTGTCTGCAGTTCATAGCTATTTTCGTTAACCTCACATGTACAGTTTTTTGAAAGCGTCACCATCATTTTTCGAGTTTGGTTATCATCAAGAATAAACAGGAGTAACCGCGCGCTGTCTCCGTCTTCTTTATTTGTGTGGATGATTGGGCTGGTTAAATAATTGCAAGGAGAGATTATTTAGCTCCATGTGTTTGTCGGTCTATTGACGACGAACGTTCGTCATCTAACGTTGTCTTTGGAATTATCCAGCGGTCGTCGTCCAAACCTGCCTTCTGGTGCTGTCCTTCTCTCAAGTGTTACCCTACTCAACTCAATGAGCCATTCCACTTGTTCCGATACGTTTTCCTTTTACTTGCACGTACACCTGTTGTACACCCGCGTTACCGTTACAGCTTTTGGTTTTCCAATCTATTGGTCAGTCCTATCACTTTACTGATTGAACTACTGTAAGTTTCCCGTTTCCAGGCCAAGCAGCTTAAGCCGGAGATCGACTAGTTTCTTGTATCAATGAGCTTCTAATGGCACCCAGTGCTGCGCCGATAGTAGTATGAAACTGTCCAATTTCTTGAGCAGTCATGAAGGCTACCTGGTAAATGCTGAGGAGCTCAAGGTGTCATTGCCCTCAGAACACGTGCTCATATGACGTGAAACGAGAGATAAGTTTGAGACCGATGTGGTCTCGATTTCCAGAGCCACACTTTTAGTTAGTAAGACTAGCTGCATAAATTTGAAAAAACAACTATGGGTAAGACCAAAAAGAGATAACAACGGTGGAAAGAAGAATGAGAATGTGACTAAGTTAAGAGTATGAGAAGAAGGTGATAGGGGAGCTAACCCAGACAAAACTCTCAAAACAGTAACGGGATAAAGATGACCAACACCCATCAGGTTTTCTTTTGAACTTTGTCGTTCTAGCAGAGGATACTACACTCTGTGGAGGTAAGTGCCAACAGTTGCTGACTCGACATAGGAAGAAATTAAATCTAATGGATTTAGCGGCCCTCTTTCCCATATCGAGACTGTGGCCTCAGATGCGTGATCATGTATGCAGATCGGACAGATGTCCAGCCTCAGCTCCGATTATTTCTTTTAGCATCCAGAAGGTAGGTAGTAGGTCACTACTACTCCTCTTTTGTGCATGAAAAGCAGATCGATTTTCCCTGGCCTGTTTTCTTACGAATTATCTCGCATTCTCTCTAGCAACATTGTACAACTTCTCTGGAATTTCTAGAGTACATTCTTATCTCTCGCCACGTGCGAGCTACAGGCCTGCACGCACTATTCCGGGTGTGCTCACGCACAAGGTTTATAAAGAGTTAACAACTCCGGTCTCCTTGATGAGAACCTTTTCTTCAAGGAATATAGTACTCTACTTCCTTTTCGAGCCGCCCCTAATGGTTGCTTGAAAAATTTGAAGTTTTCGTAAATGGGGAACCTCCAGGCCTTGGCCGTTTCTACTCCCCTCAACCCTCTCTTCTCACCCTCCTCTCCAGTAGTCCTGATCGGCTCCGGCTCTTCCGCAGCGAGCAACTGAATCCACTTGCCGAAATTCAAGGGCGGTTGCCATTCACTTTATCACCCCGGAACAGTATTTCCGCCCTTTTGCATGCATTTGTTGCCAAAATTTCCTATGATCCCGACACCATCAGCGAAGACGTAGCAGGGACACTTCAGGTTTCTAAAGAGATAAGTGGTGAGCAGAAAATCAGTAGTGGTCTATGCAGTGATCTCCGAGGCATCCCAGTAACCACCTCAACTTCTGTGGGCCATTCCACTGCTATGGAAGGTGCGACTCCTCAAGAAATTCTGTATCCACCTTAGAAATCTTGAAGGGAGACCGAAGGTCTATAGAATGAGGATTGGCAATCGATGGTTCACTAAACTGAATGCCCTCCTGAAGTCGATGTAACAAACTTAACCTCCCGGCAACCTATCCATCCTCTCCGTGACCTCAATGAGGAAGCCAATGAGGTTGGCCAGACAAAATCTGTGCCTCACAAATCCATGTTGATCTGCAAAGAAAGACTCATTTCCAGTAAGGCGTCTTATAATCCTGTCCTCGATTATTCTTTTCAGCAGCCTCAGAACAACTGACGTGAGACTTACTGGTCGGTTGTTTCCCACCTCGCGTTTCTTACCCCGATTACGGATGGGTACAAACACTGCCACTCTGCAGTCATCTGGGAGGACGGCTTTTTTGAGGGTGAGATAAAACAACAGTGTGAGGTTCCTGCAGAACATCCATGAGAGGTCTTATTTCACTTGATTGAATACAATCCGGCCCCATCGCATTATTCACACGTAGCTTATCCAATCTATCTTCAATCTCTTCCCCTACTGTTTCATCTTTCTCCATCATTGTACCCCTTGCATTCCTTGTGCTAAGCACGACTGTGGTGGTTCCAGAGTCCGCAATGTGCACCGCCTCGAAAAGCGGCGGAAACCCCCGCTTTTCGTGGCACTTATTCAATAAGCTTGCCTTCACTGGCAGCATTGCTACTCAGTCCTCTCATAATGGCCCCGATGGCTTGAAAATAGCTGGGTGTGTTTTCATTAAAGGTCCTTGCAAATCCATTTTGAACTTTCCTTGCTTTTTCTTTGTGAATCACAGTTTCGTCCCGGTGGATTCACACTGAAAAAACCTGATATACCCACCAGACCGTTATTATAAAGTCCGGGCTTTTCTTTGGCGTCATTTTGCCTCACCGAACCTACTTCTCCACTTCAGAAGCTTGCCTTTAAGCGGACTACCTTTTAGTGGTGCATGCATTTCACCTGGTTGCGTAAGGTCATCTGTAAGAGTTGCCCAAAATTTGTTGACACCGCTGAAACACATTGAGCTCAGGATGAGGTATCAACCAGGACCCCTAAGTCTTTCACATGATCGATAGCTTTCAACCTTCCCTCGTCTAACACACGGTACTCTCCGCGTCGTAACTCCTTAACGGATAGTGTTTAACAAGTTGGCATACATAGGCAAGTTCCAGTTTGCTGGCCATTCCTGGGTTTCATTAAGACCTCGATGTAACTGGCACCCCTTCATAAGTGCTCAAACTATCCTGATGTAATCAGCAGACAAGAAGTAGTCTGAATCCAGCCTCACCGACAAATAGGTAACACAGGTAGGAAAGGGCAGCGGACCCGAAACCGTACCTTGTGAGAGTCCACTGGGTAGGAGCACAATATTGGACACCGAATCACAAATGCGCAGTCGCAAAATCCTTTCTTCTGGAATGTTTCCCATTCACTCACAAGCCACCAGAGCGATGACACAGGCTGACAGCTTGCCAACTGGAGAAGGCGGATAACAGAATCAACAGCTTTCTGAATGTCAAGTTGGTCAACGTTCATTTCCTCACACATCCACGGCGTCAGTGATCTCGTCAAAGCAAATAAGGGGGTCTGTTAAGCATAGCCTAACCTTCAACAGCCGGTGTTGTGCAGGATTAGGTCATCTGTATTCTATAAGATAGCCCCGCACGTTTCCTGATTTCTCTTTCAAGAAATTTACAGGGCACTCTCGTCACGCCCACTAGACAATGACTGGAAACATGCTCCCTATCACCTTCTTCGTGCAAAAGAATAGCCGCTTCAGTCTTTCACTCACCAGGCGCCAGTCGGTCTAACAGTTTGTTGCTTCAGCCACCATTTTTAATATCGCCGCACATAGATCATCTGGCCCTGCAATCTGTCGGTCTGAATCTCCAGAAGCTCATTTCCGATATCGACCTCTGTAGCAACACTTTCCATATGCCCTGAATGAAATCTGTAGTTTATTTTGGGTATTGAAACCCTTCATCTCTCCCGTAAGGAAAACAAAATCAACTGAACACAACCACGATCAACCATACCCCTTTTAGTCTCGATGCGCCCATTGCGAAGCTCCGGATTCCAGCTTGCGATTGTACGAAGCCACATGAACGTTTGCGATTTTGAACAACAGTGTGAACCACGATCATCCCGCACTAATTTCTTGCTAGTCCACTCCATCTCTTGCTGACATTTTGTGGTTTCTAGTGTTTGGATTTATGCCACGCCCGGTGCGGGCTTTTAGCCTAAGATTCGCCG
>QNGE01006082.1:20775-35442 GCA_008508345.1 Paragonimus westermani | reverse complement strand
ACATAGGAAGAGACACTGTTACATGGAGACCTCTTTGTGCTTCTCAGCCGCGGACACACTTGGATCAAATAACAGTCAGTTACTGGTGCCCCCACTCTGCTAAAGACTGTCGTGCTTTTTAGACCAACCACCTGGGCCCGGATCACGCTAGTGTGCGCGTCCGTTTTGTTTCGCCATTCGACCAAGGGTCATACACTCGCAATTCCAATATAGATAACTAGCATTCGGGCGAGAAGAATGTAAAGAACTCCAACCAGGAAGCATCGATAAACAAATTGCCCAGCTCGAGTCAGGTAAAGAAAATTTGACAAAAACTGGGAACAGATCGGAGCAGCTATGAAAGCTCGCTATGAGGAGGTGCGTCTCAAAGGAGATGTGCGGTTGCGGTAGAACTAGATTTCTGTCACGTCTATGAACCTTATGAATATGTGCCGCTCGATTTCACAAGGTTCCGAATCTGACGACGATCGCAGGCAAATTAGGCACCGAAAGCAATCAAGCACCAAAAGCTTGCTCAAAGACCGTGAACACCGAATAGCCTTTTTGTCTGGAAATTGCGGGAAACTGTAATCCCTGATCCGTGGTTGCACAGATCGTCGAGATCACATGTGAAGACGTTTCACCTGCCAATAATCAGACGCGCCATATTGATAGGTGGGCTGAATATTTTGAGGAACAGTTCAGCTGGCCCCAACCCTACAATGTAGACGACGGGATCCGAGTGGTCGGTTATTGCGTTCCAGAGAGCCCTCCGTCGGAAGCAGAAGTGGATGTGGTGCATAAGTTATTGGAGCGCAACAAGGCTTCGGGACCAAACCTCCTCTCTCCTTCTCTTTCCACTGATGGTGAGGAGAGGTCGATATAAGAACTGACGAAGCTCCTCCAGATGGTTGGTTTGAGAAACTGAAGAGGTATCCTAATTGGTGCTTAACAATAGGAATTACCTTTCTCAACAAGAGATTTCCGAACACTATGTGAAAACCATAGAAGCATCACTCGTTCCCGTTGCCTCCTGTTTCTTTCTATATAAGCTCACTAGTCCAAGCGAAAATCAGACAGAAAGGATTCCAATCCTGTCGAGATTGTGTTGAACACATTTTTACCCTGCGACGGATCCTGGAGCACTGGCACTTTTACAGGCAGCTGACGATCGTAGTGTTATTAGACCAAAAGGCTACTTTCGATTCGGTTGCTCGTAACGTACTCTTCTTTAAAGAGGAGGTTCAGGTAAATATATGGATCCACTAAGATCACTGTATACTCACTCTGCATGCAGGGTGAGGTTTTATAGGCAACTGTATTGGACATTCATCACTACTAGAGGTATTCGTTAAGGGTTTCAGATCTCTCATTTCCTGTTCAATTTTGTCGAGAAACATTTCGGAAGGTGCGCTTGAGAAATCCGGTATTGGGCTTCTTCCAGGCGCTAGGTTGACCAACCTGGAATATGCGGATAACGCTGTCTTACTTATCCCTTACGTTGAATACACGCAGACCATGTTCAACAAGGTGAGGGGCCGAGCTGGTCTATATGGAATGCGCTCGCACCTTCAAGATGCAAAGTTCTGCTTCAAGAATGGGACGTTTCCACTCCTGCTTTCTTCACTGCAGGAGATCCGCTCGATACTTTGGACAGTTTCATACACCTGAGTACCACTATCCCGTCAGCTTGTAACATTGTTTGTGAGATATCAGTAAGGATAGCAAAGACACCAGTTCCCTTTGATCGTTTGCGTTATCTGTAACACCGAAAAGACATCCGGTTATTGCTCAAAGGAAGGGTATATAAAGCTTGCATACGTTCCGGTTTGCTCTTTGGATATGGAACGTGGCCTGTGGCAGCGAAAATATAAGCAGACTTGCTGTTTGGCCACTGCTGTCTCTGCCAATTAGCGCACATTACGTGGAAAGATACGGCGATTGTTGGTCGTCTGCACACACGCCGCTGCTCTAAAAGTTGACGAAGAGTAAAAACGCCATCTACGCATTCCACTCCAGAGTGGAACCCTGCTTGTTCTTCCCTAATGTTTGCCACCCGAACTGCAGTGAGTCGACGGATTATAATAGATGCAAAAACCGCAGTAATGAATGCGGCAAAACTAATTCCCCTATGGTTTTTGCAAGAGCCAGTGACATCTTTCCTGAATATGGGAATAATTATCCCGTGATTCCATTACGGATGGATAGTTTCCGTCGTCCAGGTAAGTTGAAATAACCGAGTCAAGACATCTGCTGACGCCTCTCCCCATCTTCTTTGAAAAGCGCTGACACGAAGTCGCCTGCACCACCAGTCCTATTCCGTTTGATAGCGGGAGTGCAGTTGCGGACCTAAGTCTTAGTGGGCGATTCCAAATCTACCGACCAGGGTGCTACATTACATGTTTGTGGTGGCATCGCAGTAGAAGCAGGAGACCAACTAAATTGCCCCTCAAAGTGTTCTGCCCATCGCCCTAACCTTCTGCATTTATTAGAGATCAGTATGTCGTCTGTCTCAATAATAGCTCCACTAAAAGATGGTCGCCTGGGACCGGTAACAGGGATCAGCTTAAAGAGTATACCGGTGTTCCCTGAAGCAAAAGCGGTATACAGTTCCTTGGATTTGTCCACTAACCAAGCCTCGCGATCAGCCTTTAGACTATGTTTCAATTCCCCACGGATAATTCTTTTAGACCCGTCACGAGAACTACCAGGAGAAACGTTCCGTCTGGCTTCTTACAGGCCCAGAGATTTCCCAGAGGTCCAATGTCTATTCAACTAATGTACCCCTGTGCCGCATGCTACAGTGCCTGTTTCCCGAATGACCTGTGAGGTTTCAGTTCCGCAGCTATAAGGGTCTTCGGAGTGAGAACTACTAAAGTAGATTTCTAAGCTGGTTTGATACTTACGCTTTACCGACGGTATAGTCAGTTTCTCAACAGTTACTCGTTGATGTCGGTGGGGTGGTTGCCCAGCAAAAGTGAAACGGCGAAGTACCAATGCACGGTCTGAATCCAACTACCTGCTCCAACAAAAACGAAAGTCCTGAATTGAGCTCCACCACATAACTAACAGCTTTGCGACCTATCTGGGACCAGGCCTGATTTGGAGGAGGAAACTAAGCATAACAACGACGTGTGCGACTTCTAAGACTGGTGCTATCGGGAAATAGCTCACGCTCAGCGCACAGCTGTAACAATCGCTCACTATTACCTGATAGGTGTGACGCTATTCAAACCTGCCACCTAGACAAGATTCGGCCTCAGCAAGGCGGCCGACCTGGGCATCCATATCTCCGGCCAGAACGACTACATCACAGCCACGCGTCGACCGAAGAGCGGTCAGATCGCAACAAAATGCTTTCATGACGCCGGCGTCACTACATTCAGTAGGAGCGTAAGCAGACACAATGAAAAGACTTTTGAAAGTCTTGCGCCTAGAGCTGGCCTTAACAGAACCTGTCGAGTGAACAGTTCAAGGTTTATTGTTAACAGGAATCCAATCCAATAATGAGGCCGCGGCCGTCTTGCTGAGGATTATACCTACTCCAGCCTGACCCACAACGGCGGCCATGGTGCCATCCAAAATGTTTAACCGGTATCGGGTAGACAACGCGGGTGCTGTTAGAGCCGTAAGTTGACTGCTGTCCTGGATTCTGGTTGCTGAGATATGGCAGACATCGGCATTCGAGTCTAACGTTCGTGCGAGAATGGCCTGCTGACCTAAGTGTTTTAGAAAGTGAACGTTGAAAGCACCTATATTTACTTGCATTTCAAGTCAAAGCAAGCGGAGGGAGGCCCGAGGTTGAGTTGTAAGAGATGGGACCTACCGGCACACTGTTATTATGATTGGCTGTATCTGTTGTGGGGCTTGCAGATTAATTACCGAAAATGAGGGTTAGGAGGGGCTTGAGAGTTGAGTTTGATTATACAGCGGAAGAGGAGTCAATAGTGGCATGTTTTCGCCTATTCAACCTGCTTATGCAGCAGACAGGTCGACCCGGTTCAAACTGCGAGACGACCGATGTAGCATGAGATTACTGGTGTTGAGATTATTCATGGTTTTATGTGAACTGAGATACTGCCAGGACGCCTAGACCTAGAGAGAACGATTGAAGTTCTCAACCAAAGCCTGTACCGCAAGGCAGGGGATTGTTGGCAGCGTACCAGAACTGGTAGACTATTCGGGAAAAGATGCCGCGTCAAGGTCCAGTCTCGTTGTGACGAGAACACACGCATTAACACGGACTGGTTCATCATTGAGGAGAGGTTTTCTTTCACATCTAATATTCGTTCAAGTTTCAGCCATGCACAATTTACCAATACAGTCTGGGTTGTTGCCCTCTAGTTTTTCACCTCTATCTTCGATCGAGGCACCACCGTGCAAATTGGATAAGTCAGGCGAACCCACGCGTACACATGCGACATGTTAGTTAGAACATTCGGTTTAACCATCGGCGATAGATTTTAGTTGTCCTCGTTCACCGTTAACGTGCACAACGGAATCCTGTCTAAATTAGAGGTATCTGCATGTTCTCCGTCCAATTATGTGGATGTTATTTCGGCTAACGGATGCAAATTTCATCGTGATACTTTCTACATGTCAGCGGGTGCTACCGTTACCGGTTGTCAGGATGCGGTTTATACGTTCATTCCACCTACCAGGACGGAAGGTAGGAATACCTTCGACGCAATATGTACGTTTACTTGTACATACGCACTTATATGTAAAGTAACACGGTACAAATAGACAAACACGGGTGTATTTCCGGAGTGAATTAAATTAATATGTGGTGGTGGTTTGTTTAGGCTGAGGATAACGTAACTCTTGCATAAACCACATTCCCACATATTTGTCAGCGGACTTTATCAAAAGGATGCACTATATCTGAGTCTTGCTGCGTTTGAGCGTTTGCATGCGATAATTCGGTCCAGTTCATCAACCAGATAACACGGTCGTTGCCACAATATAGTGGTTCCTGTATGTGTGTAACTTTGCAACACTATGCTGTAACTAGACCCTTATGTATTGTACCAACCCTAAAGTTTTAGAATGAGGCTCGCCGCGCGCTCCATTAAAACAAGTTTCGTTTTCATCCCTGTCTTTTACTTTGGTCGAGTGCAGCACGGCGCAACACGCACACCTACATTAAATCTTCCTGACATGTACAACTTCATCATGAACGACAGACCGACTCATTTGCTGTTGTTTGTCTCAATAAACTTTTGATGCCTTGAAGACTCGGCTCGTTCGGTTTGATGTTTTGCCGGCTACCTGCTTATCTATTTAATTATCTTGTTGGGCCGTTTCCACCCATCGGTAGGACTTCTCTAGTTCTTCTCTGGTGTCTAGGAACTGCCATTCTAATGGCGGTCGAAGGAATGTCAGCTGGTACGGTATGAGTCAGACTGAGTCAAAAGTAACTGGCCCAATGTGTTCCCACTGGGATCGGGGGGTTATTGTCATAGTACCACTCTAAAAGTGATGCGCAGCATCCTGGAGATATTACTGGCCCATCACCAGCGGTATGATGTGTAACAGAGTTCCGAAACGCTCAGTGCATACCTGCTGTATTACGAACGTCCATATGGCTTATGCTCTCCGAACGTTTGTTCGCATGGCATATCACTGTGTGGTGCTAATCCGAACCCAACACAGTTCCGGTTTTCTCACTCGTCAGCACAATCTCATTCATTCCCCGTTTTGTCTCGTCTGTTCCGTTTACAGAGGTATACGAAAACATTTGTACATTCCGTTTAACAAACATTCTGACTTCACGATTATTTACGAGCAGCAACTTAGTGCGCCCTGTACTAGAATAAAAACCAGTTTATTGTAATCGCAACATCGAGAATCCCAATATTTTCAATTAAAATCACGATAAATGTTGTCCGTTTTCTGCTGTGCCTTAAAAGACTGAAATGAACAAAATAGTCTACAGCTGATCAAACTCCTTAATCTGTAGCATTCGCACTTAACCAATGTAATCCGTTAGTTAGTACCGCGTATGTAAACATACACCGTTTTGTCAACATTGTCTGCATCCTTGTTTCAAAAGATACACGTTATTTTGAACTTTACGGGATGCCGCGACAATAACATGGGATGTCCGAAAACCGACGTTTACTTTCCAATTCATTTGAATTGTTGACAGAGTACTTAAGTACACGATGAATATTTTAGCTGTGCGTTACTATCGATTATCCAACACTCAACGATGAATCCCACTTCTCATATGGAGTCTCTTCTTCGAAGTCAATCGAACCCACTTTCCATCACTGCCCTCCTTTGTGTGCGACGATCTTTTCAACCCAACTGAATTCAAATTCCCTCGTGTAGAATCAAATCACACGATCCACGGTGAGTGTTCCGGACTCCAGTATTTGGAGGGAAAATTCTCTTTACCTTTCCAACCGGTGTGCACTTGGCCTCGGTCAAGCGATTTCCTCCTCAACTCCCTCAGTGACCAGTCTTTACGGCTATCAGCAGTCACTTTTCGGCCAAATCCTGGCAACATTTCCACTCTCCATGGCGTATACTTTGTTTGTGTGCCGATTTGAGCCCAACACATCACCATACGAAATCCTGTTGGCCGTTCCCACCCACCCTCTTTCTCCTGTACTACGTTCTATTGGCTGGTTCACATGTAATTACACCATTCATGCACCGCCCAGAGACTTTGAATTAACGCCTTCGCGTCTGCTTTCTAGCCTTGACAGAGTGTTCCTATGGTGCTTTTACCCTTGGAACTGTGGAACCCACTCGTTGTTATATTCCCGGTTAGAGCGAATAGTTGGGGTTTGTTGTAACGCATTTTATTGATCATGTTGATACCGGTACCTTAATAATCAATTCGAATTGTTTTAAACCCTGGAATCCGATTAACCTACGAATCACTTACCGTTTTAAAGATCACGTTACTATCTTGATTGCACTTAAGCACATTGTCGCTTTCAGTGAACTTCATTAGGTGTTCAATGCGTTCGCTAAGAAGCTACTCACAGCACTCGACAGGGCTCAGTGAAACACTAATTTCTACATTGTTTTCTACACAGCAATCTGAAAAATTTCCTAGCACAACTATTAGGAATTTCCAACAGTCCCTTAAGGGGCTGTGGGTTTCGGGAAACGATACTAAGGGACAGAGCTGTGGCCGAATACAATAGAAAACAGTGAGTAGCTTGAACCGCAGCAGTCGATCCACACTCGTTTTAGACCAGCAGACATATCGGTGATCCTAAGCGCCCTACGCAATTTGGCATGCCTATAAACCGCGACTACGTGACGAGAGCCCACATCACAATGCCAATAGACCGTCTCTTGTTACCCAAGGAATTTTTTATATTCACTCAACCAATTGCATCCAGCTGTTAACGATAAAACCTTATAATGCCACCGTATTTCCTCGATTATTATTTGGTTAAATACACCACTAAAAATCGCGAGAGCAATAGATCTCACAACCCATGTTTAAAAGACTTGCAGGAAAACTTCTCAAAGCAGCGTTGAGTTTTACAGTGCTGCCTTATTTTTAAACCGCAACGTTGTAATCTTAGACATATATGTCCAGCTATAGCTATGTCCAGTACTATAGTACTCAAGACTGTGTCAAGCATAAACACTGAAAGGGGTGTTGGCTATAGTTACATGGTGTCAATCAATGGGTAGTGCAATGTGTTAAGGGCGCATACAATTATTGAGACTTAGAATGAAATCACACTGATCTTAACAATTCAACATTTAACTACAGTGAAACTTAGCTTTAATCAATTACATTCATAGCCTCGCTTTTTAATGATAAACCTGAAACCTTTCGCGCTTAAGTTGGCTTTGTTCTCTTCTCCCTACATGTGTCACAATCGGTGAACCTGGAACTCAAGCGATCCCAACACTTCTTTCTATTCCTCTAAGGAGCTGACAGAGAAACTACGGACCTTCACAATGCTGAGAGTTACAAGGAGGATTTTCTGCAGAAAAGACACCAAAAGCTCGTCGGAAAGCCAACACCCGTTGAAAGGCGACAAATGCGTTCTCCATTTTCTAGAAGCTACTTGTTTTCGAACCATGAAACGGAGTAAGCACTAACAAACCTATTAATCCATCAACGTCTTAGTGACAATCGCTTACGGCAGAGGCTAGTCTTCTCGGCAAGTCCGAGGACGGAGTATGTGTAATATGCGAGCCAGCTGGTTCTACTCTGAATGTCGGTAACACTCGCGAACCAACTTTTTGGTAACGTGGAGGCACCGGGGAAGAGCGCCCTTCAGAAGTAGAGGTTCCAGCAACAGTCCTGTAAAAGGGAGCAACACACAAAACAATGAGTCAAAGGCCCAGTGAGCCATGCACACGACTTACACGAACGGAAATTAAAGCGACGTCGACAACACAGCAGCACGCTTTGCTACACAATACAAATACCAATCAGTACGCGCTTGCTAGATTCGACTGTGTTTCAATACGGCGACGTGACCTTGATTTAATGAACGCTCTGCCGGTTTGTATACAAAAACCGATGGAGACAAACAAATCACCAACTGCTCTTGTTTTCTGCTGAACTCGAGATGATGACATTCACGGGTGCTTTCATTCGAATGGTTTTTCATAGATCTGTGAGTAACAGGATTTGTCGATGGAACGGTTATATTGTAGTGGTCAGAAAGGGTCTCTGATTACCTTTAGTGAATGCAGACGTATTTCACTGAGTTTAGTGACAAAAAGTTGAACGAATGCGACGAAACAGTCACGAGAGTTTTAACGAGTTATAGTAATAAAGAGCTTCACTCAGAGAGAGGGTTCAAGAGGACCACCACAATAGTCCAAATTACCAGTATCCGCGTGGCGAAGATATTCCAGGATTACCGTGGGCGGCTGAAACGTGATCGGTGCTACGATGATGTTCGGAGTGCAACAGAGCTGAAAATGGATTTGATCTGTGTAGCATCGTCAAGCAACTACGCCACAGGTAGAAGTGCATAAATACGTGTGTAACATGCAGGCCAGCCGACTATACTTTGAATGCCCGTGACTTCGCGGACCAACCTTCGGGCAACGTGGACGCACCAGGAAACAGCGCTCTTCCGAAGTAGGGGTTCGAACGACAGTTCTGAAAAGAGAAACAACACAAACAAACATGAGCCGAAGGTCCAGTAAGCCATGCACACGACTTACACAAACGAAAGCTAAAACGGCACCAACAACACGGCAGCACGCCCCGTTACACAACTCAAATTCAATCCGTGCGCGCTCGCTGGTTTCGGTTGTGCGTTACACGTGCGTGCACAAAACTTTAGTTACGCAAGGTCATTTTTCTCAATTCGAACAACCTGCAGAGATGACGCAAAACGTTGCTGCACAACAGTGAAGCATCGTTAGTGATCGAAACCCAGAGAAAAACTTTACTACGTTACCTGAATAACGTAAAACTCTGAAGTGATGAGAGTGTACCAGGCGACGTACGAATCTCGCAGGGGGAAATCACTGTGTCCTTCAGTCATATGGCGATGGGGTGTGGTTCAGATCGACCTCAATAGGTAAGTGAAAAGGGGGTAATCGTAAAAATAATTGAAACCGAAATAATTCAGCAGCCCCAATCATTTCAGTAGGTTGATTGTGAACCCAGGACGCTGTTGAAGTAGGAACAGTCCGATACCCATTAATGATGTGAAGGATATGAGAACAGACACCAGTCACCAGGCGCGCTGCTAATTCAGATAATGATTAGCTCGTTCATCAGTAGAGGTGGTTGCAGTTAAGTGAGATACTTGGGAATTAAAAACCCGAGGTGTGAGCCGAGGAAGGAAGAAAGATGACAAATAGGGCCGTCCATATTGGTCAAGGACCCATCACACAGGCAAAACAGACAGAAATGCCACAACCAAATGTACACATAGCGTGCACACTTATTATCACGATCGCACGAGAAATGGAGTAAAGATGAAAAAACCAAATCGCCGGTGTGTTTCAGTGAGAGAAGTGGGCGTAATGTTAGGACTTCGATCGTTTGTCGTCAGTTGCTCAGAGTTTGCACCTGACAATGCTTTTTGTAAGCAATGCGGATGGTGGACTATCCGGAGGTGTAACTGGGTGTAGTGTTTGTCTGATCGGCATTCGAGCGATTCCAATAATCAGCCTTGAAGACCTCCACCCGTAGGATGTTTCTGCCACTTATAGAATGCAGAGAAAGACAAGCTTCCTCATAACACATTTCACGGAGTTGTTTATTAGGTAATGAGAAGTTACACACGTGACTAGCTTTACTGTTGAACTGCAGTAGACGCGTGTAGTGATGAGCTGGTTCGGGCGAAATTTTGTAGAATATTGTCACATCATCTCAGGAACTGCGGTGTTCAGGGCTGGACATCCTCGGCCACTCCAGTCTCGTGGTATATGGCAGTACTTGCAATGCTACAACTGGTTCGGTGCCCTGTCTTCGTTCTGTTAACCTAGCGTCTTGTCTTGATGTTTGAAGAAGGCTGGCACCCATTAACTAGTAGATCCTTAGGGCACTTTGGAGAACTCGAAGAACTACGTGTTTCATACACGGGCTAAACGCTGGAGGCCCAAGACACCTGCAACAAGTTTCAATAGTCGCTGTCAAACAGGAGTCGGCAGAAATAAAAAGAAACCATTGAAAATGTATCTCAACAGCACCTCTTACCGATTTCGGCAGGTTGCAAGAGCAAAAAGATTGGAGAACTCACTGCATCCCAAAGTGTTGGCACTCGAACAACCGGTCGGAATGACCTCAATGTGCGCGAGTGTCCACATGTGAGTGGATGCTGTTTCTGTGGCTGATAATCTGATAAGAAAAGCGTCGTTGGCCGTTACAATTTTGGAGATAAAGGTTGTAAAGCTCTCTTTGCGTCAACACCGACTGTCGACAGCCGTAAGCACGGGGACGTACTTCACAAGACTTGCGCTAACTAAGTTTGCGAAACTTAACACACGGTCCAAATTTTACAAATCAAAAGTTCAAAGTCCATATACGTGTGCGATATCTCCCTAACTGGTACCCAGCTTGTTAGTAGCACGCCAAAAACGCCAACGCAGTCCACCTTTTCTGTCAAGCGAGTATTCGTATCCTTTGAATGCCCCGCAAGTTGCAGCTGCGTATATAATTACATCTGGTCATCATGAAATCATGTGTTAAGCGGAAGAGATGGACAAAAACAGGCGCTGCTGATGTGGTGGGGACTTCGGTATTCCGGGTTGAAAATCGCTCAGGATTATTGGCAACTCCTGCACTTCCCATTCAGCAGCTTCTGAGGCGATCGAGCTGTCTCAGAATCACCCACATTCGAAGGTGGCGGAGCACCTTCGCATTTTATTCCAGTCTTGTCTAATATGAGGTCATGGGCGAAGTGTTCAACATGGTTGCCTTAGTGACCCGCGTCTGATCTTTGAGTTACGCGTAGCCCAGAAACAGATGTCCTGAAGTTGGAACAAGATCAGACCCACATATTTTCCGAGTGATGCTGAAGGAGTGCATCCATGATCACAACAGGCAAACCTCAAGCGTTCACAACGA
Organism: Paragonimus westermani; assembly: GCA_008508345.1. Taxonomy (NCBI): domain Eukaryota; kingdom Metazoa; phylum Platyhelminthes; class Trematoda; order Plagiorchiida; family Troglotrematidae; genus Paragonimus; species Paragonimus westermani. Next base: position 23,939 of record QNGE01006082.1, on the reverse strand, counting down.
TGGTCTCGTTCAACAATATCAGTGAGTTACGAACGGAGAAAGGAGGATCAATGATTAAACATCACGCTAGTAGACAGCGCCAAGGGAGGCTGCTGACGCCGCAGACGGTTGGTGGAAGATTGGTTTAGTAAAACACAAAGATGGTTGGGATATATACTCAACTGTCAGGCCAGTGAGAAATATAGAGAATGCAAATACTGGAACGCATTTTCTCAATTCAAGGGTCAACAAAATGACAGCTCCTTGCACATGCTTTGTGGAACTTTTGGCCCCAGTCGTCGTGATTGTTTGCGCCGCTGACGACTCGGGTACAAAGCGTCCTCTCGAGAAATTCTGTTTGAGAATTCCACATTGATTCGGCGCCTGCATTAGTTTGTGAGTTCTGTTCGGCTCACAAGACGCGCCCTGTTTCTCCGGCACAAAAAAATCGTCGGCTTATGGCATCGCTCTCAGAAACGCACGTTGACTTCGATGCACAGAGTAGAAAACAGGAACGAATCCACTGAAGCATGTTCGGCGCGCGATTCGAAAAAGACAAGTGATTACTGGGCGCGCATTTCCTTTCGTACCCGCGAAACTCAAATTGGTATGGNACGATCAATTAAACAATAGCACAAACGTGAAGTTGTTGCAAGAATTACGCAGTCAAAGAGAAAACGACTGTAGTTTATGAAACGTTGACGCACGCAACAGAGAAAGAGATAGATCGCTCATTTCACAGATTCAGTCTCAAAAAATGGGATGTTACACTAATTCACTGTTTACAAGGTTGTGGGATGAGCGATTTTTCAAATATTTCAAGGTCACTCCAGAAGAATGTCGGGAGCGCATTTCCTTTTGTACCCGCGAAACTCAAATTGATATGGACTAATAATGCGCCGACTGATCTTGAAGTGCAATTTTCTCATTGGGCAATGGGCTATTCCAGAGGGGTTGTGGAAAAGTACAAATAAATACAATTATATGCACATATAATGTACACACAAGTATGTATATATACGTATGTGTGTGCAAATAAATGTGTATAATAACGAATATGTATATATAAGTACATATATATACTTATATACATATATTTGTATAGGTTTGTGTATATTTGTATAAATATAGATGAAGACGTGTATATCTGTACATAAACATATAGCTATATATACAAATATATATTTATATGCACCTGTACATGCATGTGCAGAAAAATGTGTACAACGTGATATATGTATATATTACGTTCTTTACATATATATATATCTATTTCAGAATAATATATATGTATATATATAAACATATATATATCATTATAAAATAAGCAAATACTTAATATACAATATATATATAATATATATTTCCCAAAGCATATGTGGGAAGCACGCTTGGTTATGCGCGATCACTGTAGATATTTACAAACCATATAAAAACGAATAATTAAACAGTAGCACAAACGTGAAGTTCGTAGCAAGAATTACGTGGTCAAAGAGAACACGACTGTAGTTTATGGAACTTTGACGCGCGCAACAGAGAAAGAGATAGTTCGCTCATTTCACAGATTTAGTCTCAAAATAATGGGGCGTTCCACTAATTTACTGTATACAAGGTTGTGGGATAAGCGGTTTTTCAAATATATTTCAAGGTCACTTCGGGAGGGTGTCCAAACGCACCTTCGGAATTTTTGCTGTTAGGGAATAAAATTGGCGTCCGGAAATTGTCAAGATAGATCGGCTTTGGCGAGGCATGGCGGAAAATCCCGGAATTAAGCGAACGAATGGGCAGATTCCAACGCAGCATTTCGTCGATTGCTCGTAAACGTCATAAAGTTGAACATCTCGTGAACCGTTCAGCTTAGACGAAATTCCCTGCGTCCATATGTCGTAGAAAAATTTTCTCGCTCAATGGATAATATGGGAATCGGGAGGGAGAATGTAATTCCGCACGTTAGATGAGGAAATGTGGGGTTATAACATGACAAACAATATGTATGGGGAATTTTTGACGAAGAACTCGTTCGATATTATTATTTTTGCTATGATTATTGGAATATATAACCCTATCTACTGTTTGTTGTGGCATTTTACTATGCACTCGAGAGTTATTCGGGTGAACGGATATTTGAGTCGACGGTTTGGAGGGCCGCATGAACTGTGCGTGACAACTGAAGCTCACATGTCATCGTTCTGTCGGACTTATTATCAAGCGCCGAGTGCACATTTCATAGCAATTTGGGTATTGCATATACATGAGTAAACACATGTCATTAAAATAATGTTGGGTGTCAAAGGGTTTGGTGATCGCGCAGTAGGCCAAGTGCTAAATGATCTTGAGAGTAAACCGTATAACAAACCGTTTCAAGCGGGCTGTTCTCGAGATGCGTTGGACAGCGGAGTGGTTATCTACGTATTACGCATCTGACGGCTAAATGTTTTTCGGACCACACTCAAATAGGTCGTCAGGTGATACAGAGCGTTTGAAGATGGACATCGTTTTTGTTAACGTAAGATAGCTGTCCAAACCCTTTTTAAAACGCTGAATGTTGTTACTGGCTCCGACCTCACTTGGAAGTTTATTCCAAATGTAGGAATACTTTACTAGGAAGAAGTTTGCACGTATATTCTTCCGGGATATCGGGGTTGGCAAGGTGGAATCCTTATTTCTAGACTATATGGAGGGCTCTGTTGTAAGTGGACGGTGGTTGCTGTGGTAATCGCATCCGAATGTATGAGTTTATACAGCAGCGTCAAATTCAACTTCAGTCTACGCAGCCATAGTGGATCCATGCCAAGTTTTTCACAACGTTGTCTATAGGTGAGCGGAGAGGAATATCCTAATAAACGGTCGGTAAATGATCGTTGAAGGTTTTCTAACACAAACCTGTCGGACTTGCGTAGGTGGCAGTAAATGAAGGTGCAATACTCGAGTTGAGGCCGAGCACACATTTTGTAGAGCGTCAGCTTTGCAGCTGGTAGGCTGAACGTCTTTTTGATGCAACCTATTGTTCTTTTAGTTTTTGCTACCTGGAAGCATACTTGTTCAGAGAAATTGAAGGAGTTTGAGTACCGTATTCCTAGATCTCTGACCGAAGTGGTTGTATCAATATTACAACCATCTAGTGAGATGGAGCCATGGGGTAATTTACAACCATAAGTGAGGATGTTCGATTTGTCTGCTGAGAA
>QNGE01006081.1:7743-35443 GCA_008508345.1 Paragonimus westermani | reverse complement strand
TTGGATCAGTTCCAACAGTAAGACAAACTTGTGGAGTGGTGAAAAATGGGGCATGTAAAATTTTTGTTCGGAGGGTTTTGCGTGGAATTCGTCAATTGGTGAAATCCAACATAACAAATGTCACCACGAAACGGTTACTATTTTGCGCTAGGATGCCTACTAACAACTTTCTGCCTTGTGAGAGTACTACTGAACTTTAATGCCCATTTATTCTAAGCGGCCGATGTATGAGCTGGAATGGTTGGCTAACAACACAAAAGTTCGATGGGTGGTTTACTGTGAGGTTAGAGATGAGGGAAGTAATTCGAGGAGTAATGAGAACATTCCACATTATCACGTGAAATATATGTTATGTTTTCTGTTTTTCTGTTTTCTCGAACAGTTTTTAGTGTACACAACTTTTTCATGATGATCATTAGCCACACACAGCTGGCTATCTTTAACTATGATGTACGGGCATACCAGGATGATTGGATTGTCAAGAACGGGCGTACATATATGGATATACGTGTGAGTTGGCCATAAACACTTTCTTTTTCACGTGCAACTATGGCCATGTTCAAGGTATACCCTGATGTAGTCGTTACTGATCTTTGATCTTAAGACCATTCTTCAAGACGCTCAAATTGTTGGTTCGGACCAATTCGAATGGTATTTGGTATGATAGCGCGCGATACAGAGATCTTCCACCGGGACTTTGATAGGTCTACTCCCAAAGACATCCTGCTCAGGTAAGTGGACTTCGAGGATTGACTCGACGCTTGTTCATATCAAAAAGATTCCTAAGCCGTGTTTAAATTAACGCACATCCTCACTGGCTCCAACTACATATGATTTTCAGCGATTTCAGCGATTGATACACGGGTTTGAGGCAACGGCCCAAGGTACCCGGATCCAGTCGGTTTTCCTTGCTCAGTGTCAGCGCGCTTCTGTTGATCTGAAAGGCGATCATTGAAAACAGGGTGTAGCACCGCACATGGAGATTACAGTGAATACCAAGAACAGAGAAAGATTATTCGCATAATGCAATTTTAGATAAATGAGAATCAAGCAAAGCTTTAAAACGATCCCTAGAAGCGCTGCTGACGACCTTAGAAGAAAGGCTGTTCCAATAGTTAATAACCCTGTAAGAAAAGAACTGCTGCCTAAGAAAGGTCCGAGGATGAAGCTTGAAAAGCCTCCTATTATGTCCTCGCCGGCCGTCATCATTCGCTACAGTGAAGAACTGTTCTACAAGACCTACTCTAAAGAAGAAGTGTGTGAGTATTAAATCCCCGCGAAGTCTTCGAAATTCAAGTGGGTAAAGGTCAAGAATTTCAAGTCGAGACTCGTAAGTAACATTACTCAGGCCCGCGACCATCTTGGTGGCCGCGCGCTGGACACGCTCAACAGCTAATATGTCTCTCTGCAGGCCGGTATACACGACCTGATTGGCATACTCGAGGAGCGGTCTTATATAAGTCCCGTAAAGCGTTTGAAAAGCGTTCTTGTCCATGCGGGGGAAAGTGCGCCTAATCATCATAAGAACGGCAAATCCCTTTTTTGCCGCCATCTCATGGTGATACGTGAAGGACAAGTTAGATGACAACCAGATGCCCAGATCTTTCTTCAGGTCGATTCTCATGATATCTACTGTGCCAGATGCGCTATGAATCATGAAGGCATTGCCAGAATCTCCACCGAGTGACATGTGAGCACATTTATTGTCATTTAGTGGGAGACTCCAATCGTCCGACCAGCGCTTGATCGCGTCAAGATCAATTTGTAGTGCGCTGGGATCAGTGGCATTCCAGATTTTTAGGTCGTCTGCATATAAGAGGACGCTGCTGGAAATGTTGCTTGGAAGGTCGTTGATGTAAATGAGGAATAACAAAGGACCTAGAACTGACCCTTGGGGAACTCCCGCAGAAATGAAAGAGGGAGACGAAAGGTCTGCTCCGGTCTTGACCCTAAACGTTCTATTATCAAGAAAAGAGGCAATCCAGCGAAGAACCTCTCCTTGAATACCGTAGGCTTCCAGTTTGTGTTTCAGGGGGCCGTGTGGGACACGGTCAAAAGCCTTGGCAAAATCAAAGAAGATGGCATCAGAGATGAGGCCATTGTCTTTGGCCTCCGTCAGACTATCCATGAAAATAAGCATGTTTGTTATGCATGACCGATTAGGAAGGAAGCCATGCTGTGTGGAAGAAAAAAGATTATTTGATAAGAAGTGATTGAGTATGGCGCGCTTTAGTAGGCGCTCCATTATTTTGCACGGGATGCTAGTGAGGCTGATTGGCCGATAACTAGCCGGAGAGTGCCGGTCACCCACTTTAAATATGGGTGTGACCATCGCCTCTTTCCATGCGCTAGGGAGGATGCTAGTCTGGAGTGTTTGCTTGAACAGCTTATAAAGGGGTTCAGCCAAACTAACAGCTGCTTCCTTGAGTATTCTGGGATGGATCATGTCGGGACCCATTGCACCGTAAGGATTAACCTTGAGTAAAAGGTCTTCGACATCTAGCACAGAAAACTCAGCGGTCACGAGTGGTTGCCTGAACTTCTGCAACGGTAGTACAGGATGCCAGCTCGGGGATACGACGTTATAGATTGCCGAGAAGTACTCCCTGAATAACTCGGCCACAACTAGGGAGTCAGATGAAGTCTCCCCGTTGGGTAGTCGTAAAGAAAGAGCTGAAGGTTTGTTCTTTCTTAGTCGCCGCATATGCTTGAATAAGAAGTTTTTGTTCCCGCGGGCTCTTATGAGGATCTTCTCTTGTACGAGTTTGGTGTGTTCGCGGATTTCCCGCCTACACCTGTTTCGGACAATGTGGAACGCGCTTAGGTCCTCTGAGTTTCCAGTAAGCTTATGCTTCGCGAATAATTGGGAACGGTTATCGAGAAGACGACGTATCCTGCGTGGAAGGGGTGGCCGATAAGAGAAAATGCACAGTTTGCGCGGTATAAATAAGTCGTCTGCTTTTTGAATTGCGCTGTGAAACGTGTGGTAGTTCTGGTCCACGGAGTCCAAGTCAAGAAGAAGTGAACCTAGGTAGGTTCTCAGGCCGTTAAAATCTGCTTGATTAAAGTTTCGAACGGTGAATCTTTTTGCTGGTTGTTGTAACCAGTAACAGATAAGGTCAAAGGCTAACAGAGAGTGGTCACTGTGTCCAAGTGGTGGCTTGATGATCACTCTGTCTACCAGGTGGCTCTCATTAGTGATAACTAAGTCGAGCAAAGAGGGAATCTGACCAAAACGGTGGCGCGTCGGGGCGGTGACGTGCTGTGTCCACGCCTTCCGACGTATCAGCGTTGATAAGGAAGTCGAGAATCCGCTTTCACAGTCCTGGTGAGAAACTGATGCCCAGTTTATCTTGGGTGCGTTAAAATCACCCATAATAAGCAGATGTGTAAAGCGTTGTAGGCCTAGGAAGTTTTCCAGGCTTACCAGAAGGGTGTTGTCGTCGGGAACGTCTGATGAAGGAGAACGATAAATAACCCCCACTAGGAGTGAGTCTTGGCCGCGCAGTGGTAGTCGAAGCCAAAGAGCGTCACATTTATCAGAGGACTGGAAGCCACCAATAACCGTGGGTGTCGGGAGACATTGCTGAAGAAAAATCGCAGAACCCCCCATTCTCCCTCGGGCAGAGTCAGCCCGGTAAACAGAATACCCCGGAACACTCAGTTCACTGTCACTGATATCACCTGTAAGCCAGGTCTCCGTGAAGGCGAACATGTGGGGTTGGGTGTCATGAATTAACTGTCTGATTTCCGGTAATTTATTAAACAGACTCAGACAGTTGGTATACATGCATCTGAAAGCTACTTCCTCGTTGGATTTCGCGAGAAAATAGAAAGGATGGTGCGAGGAAGAGCCTGGGAAAGAAGGCCTAGAAATGAGGAGGGTGGTGGGGCTGGACTCGGTCTGTTCTTCCGAGTTGTTCTGACGACCCTTCTTCGAGGATGTGGGCGCGACATCACCGCCTGTGCGTACGTCAGCGACCCTAACGGGCGTTCGATCAGCGTTCTGGGTGCCGCCACCTGGGAACTTTGCGTCCCCGTCAAATTCCGCTGCTTGGGAGGGTGTTTGAAAGTTTTTACCCACGGAAAATTTGACTTCCTCGTTTGCTGGGAGCGGGGTTTGGAAGACAGCAAAGGGCGCTGTGTTATGGGGCCACTGAAAGAGATATTTATAGGGGTGGGCCAAATGGATGCTTTTTGAGCTTTAGGAGGCGGTCCTAGCAGGCTGCTTCCGTTCCGAACTCTTGGGAGGAAGAGTCTTCTGCTGGGCAGTTTGGTGGGTTTCAGGGTGGGTAACTCTGAAGACGGTTTTTGCGCGGTGTGTGTATCCTCAATGCTTGTGCCTGTGCCTGAGGCGCCGGTCGTTGGAACGACCATACAGACGGTGCCTCCGCTTTCCACAACAGACACAGGGGTCTGAGGGGCTACGTCGATAGCAGAAACTACGACTTTAGTCTCCAGTTGTAGCTTCTGGTCTGCCAAGATTTGTGACTTAGTCTTGGTCCGCTCTTCGCGTCTCGCTCTCTCTTGCCGGGAGCGGTCGAAAGATACGCCTTTCAAATGGGCGTTGGCGGACTTTAAAGCCTCTGTTTTGCCTACCACTACCTCGGGACTGAGCATGGCTGGCAAGGTTACCAAAAGGCCAAGTGACTTTTTGGTTGTCTTGGCCCGCAGCCTACTCGCAAGTACCATGTTTGTGGCATCCGGGGAGAAGGAAGTTCCTAGGACTGTCTTAGCTAGCTCGGTTGGAGAAGAGGTTGTAGGGAAGCGGCCCCATAAGACAACTCTCTTTTCCCTGAGAGCTTTTTCCTTCATTCTTACTGCCGCCTCCTCTATGTGGGCAGTTGATAGGGCAACTGCTTTCTTGGTGATTGCAACACCGGGGAGAGCAAGCGCTATATACTCATTCAGGGAATGTAGTTCTAATTTCATTTCGGACAGAGTCCGTTGATACTCCTCTATCTTACTCTCCATGGAAGAAATGGAAGGAGATACAGAGCTAAGAAGAGCCCCGCATTTACAGTTGCAGGTTTTCTGCGTCACTCCACTTGACGTGGTGCGTGTGAGACCAGTCAGCTGCGGAGCGGTGCCTTGGCTTTCGCTGAACCTGCAACTCATACAGATGTAAATAAGAGATGAGGAAGCTAGCTGTTTGTACTGGTGTTCATTAAGACCAGTGCACTTGAAGTGATACCACTTCTGACACTGGTCGCACTGCATGCCGTTTTGTACGGGTATTTTACAACCATACCGGCCGCAGGCGCTTGCTACTACAGACCGTCTGCTGAGTTCCAGCACTGCTAGATCTAACACGGGTCATTGTCGAAAAGGATGAGTAATATGCAAGGGGGCTAAAAATAGTACGGACACTATCGAACACGAACAATACAATATGCAATGAATTATGCTATTCGACAAAGAACAGCGATGATTGTGTAAATTTTTTGATGCACTAGGCACCAAGATAGAAAAAATATGAACGAACAATGACAGCCAGGAAATTTAAACCAAATTTCGAGTTACCCGCGCAATTCTTTCGAGTTACCCGCGCAATTGAGAGATTGTTCGGAATATAGGAATATTTCCCCAGAAAATAGTGGAACGCTGGTTTTGAGCCTTGAAAGCTGTCAAAGTGAACCCGTTGATTCTGAGGCTGTACCTCAAGAAGTGTTACAAACGGATCTAACAATTAACGGTGAATCTGTCACCAACGTATTTAAAGAGGATGGGCCGTAAACACCCTGTAGTGTTCTTTGTAACTCAGAGAAAGTGAGTAATCCAGCGAGACCCTCGTGAATGCACGTTGAAAGCACTCAGGTGCCAGCCTGTCCGACTTGCGGAGATAGCTTTGTGTGAACGTGCAGTACTCGACTAGGGATCGTATGTGCATAGACTACAGAGGCGTATCTGAGCAGCAATAATAACAGCTGTACGCTTAACCTAGCCTGTCGTCCGGCCAACTCGAGCTACTGGGGAAGATATATTTAATCGGGTTGAGTGTGCCTGATTCATGTGATATGATAATTATATTATGACCGTTCACCTTCATGAAGCCCGCTGGTATGTGAAAACCCTCTTCCCTAAAATAGCTGCAGGTTTACAGACAGCCAGAGTATTGGTTCGCTTTTGTCGCACCTCACGAAGAGTGGACCATCACAGAAAATAAACAGCTGATAATGGGTTGCGTATCTCTACCATATAACTCTTTCATGTCCTTCACAAGGAACAGGAGCATTGAGTTCCAACAGGCTTTATTGGAAATAAAAATGGAAATGGCCAGCGTGTGGGTCTCTCTCCCCGTCACAGCAGTTGCTCCCACATTTGCACACGGAATGAGACTGCCAGGAGAATAAAATGGAAGGTCCGGAGAGAAGGGAGTGTTGTGTTATGAGGCCTGAATCCTACAATATTCTCTTCAACTGGCCTAGCTGAATCAGCCTTGGCAGCTTCTTTCTCGTGCGCCATACACCCTGTGATCGCGAGCAGACTGCAAGTCAAGCTGATCAGAACTTCACTTTCCGTAACTTTGTCTGTTACGCTGAGCCCCGAGGCAGTGCTCAAAAAACACCGGCTTAGAAATCTACCAACGCCAATCCAAAGGGTATGTCTCCCAATCGCACCCTTCAACGAATGAACAAAGCGTTATCATCAAATTGAAATCGGAGCACAGAACACGGCTGCATGCAAGCTACAGTTTGAGATGAAGATTTCAGCTTCTGTTCCTGCAGCGTACACTCAAGTTCCTGTACCCTGTACCCTTAGTAGAAATCATGGGTGTCTTTTCCATGGATTTCAGTTCAATGGCCAACGGTTCAAGCACAAGCGCAGGTGTTGCCGGCAGAGGGATCGCTCACGAACCGCCTCCTTTGCTTTTGATATATATCTACCAAGCGGCTGTGTCCGAAACCCTTCCTCTCAAGAATTCGGAACGGAAGAAGGCTGTTGTGGTCACCTCTTACAAATCAGAAGGCATTTCTTTGATTTGCTCTATTGGGTGGCCTCACGACGCCACATAAAAGTTACCACCTTTGAAGTCTGTCTCTAAACAGAAGTGGTCAAACTTTCCATGGTAAAGCTTCCAAACATCCTGCTCAAAGACGGAACTTGCCATGTCCGCACAGTCTTCAAAGTGCGACCCCAAGATTATTTGTCAGTTGTTCGGTAAGGTCGCTGGTGTGCACAGGCAGCAATGTCGAGCTTGCTAACGTGTAAGGAAGCCCTCGACAGAATAAACAGAGACCAATTCAATTTCAGGTAGGATCTCTCCACTGAAAAGGCAAACGAACGGGTAGCTTCTGGCTGCATGTGTACGAATCGTTTTTCCGTCCAATAAATTGCCGAAACGAACAGTCAGTTCTTGACACCCAACGGTACATCTTTGCTGCCACGGAGGTTTACTTTACGAGCAATACCAGTGAAGAAAACGGGGTGTCTTTGGATAACAAGTTTACGGAGCTCACTTGCTCGAGGGAAAACGCGAGGAGGTGCTCTGCGACTTTCCACAAGCAGAACTTCCCGACAATTATGATTATCCGCAAATTTTGTTCTTCCGATAAAAATAATGTCCCGTGGATTCGGCTGGTATTGTGGGGCCAGGAAACACTTTTAGTGGGGTTTTTCCATCGTCTTCATTCATGTGGCTCTCCACGTGAGCCCGGAAAGCGTCCAAGGATTACGACCACTTCTCGCCTATTTCGTATGGATAACTCTAACGCACCCAATACACACTGGGCTTCAGCGTCTTACCAGGACTGTGAATGTGGATTCTCGATTGTCTTATTCACAAAAGCGCGGGCGCACCATCAGCTGCCAAGTCAGGCACCATCCTGGTCAGATTGCTGTTTTGACAACTTTGCTGACCTTGGTGAAAGCCGCCTAGCGAACGAAGTGGTCACTAAATTGGTACTTAGAAAGGTGTGTACTCATTATTTCTCTTTTAATCTTGTCAGTCACCTGTCAGGATTGCTGGCAAGATACCTACAGCCCGACCTTTAGTTAAGCTAGTTTTAAAGATCCGAGAATCTGCCCGGTTGCGTCCCTGTCTGAACACACTTCCGCAAGTTAGGAATCTCATGTGATTCAAGGCGCATTTGTCAATGTTGTACAAATTGTGCACATTCTCTTATCCTTTTTTCCTTCCGCGTAAGGTACCCCGTCTATTTGACGGTAATTCGCATATGTTCATGGAGCACAAATTGACGGGAACTCGGAGGACACAAGCGCCTTTTACACTGTTTTAAATGATTGCACGCAGAAATTCTGTGAACAACGCAATCCCTTATATGAAAACGTCCTGCCGGAAATCTGTACCAAACAGAATCCCAGTTTAAACATAAGCGTTGATTAGGAAAATATAGGCCTCTGGATCTTTCTTCGCTCCTGCCCGACGAGCAGACTGTTTCCGACCCACTAGTTGTGGCAGAGTTGTGCGGTGGATTTTAACGTGGCACTGTTCGCTAGCCTAGCATCATACCTACCTCTACGAGGCCAACGGAAGCCATTTCTTTCGGCGGATAGTTTTGCACGAGATGTCGCAGGCCTTCTACTTAATGCTGATATGCACAGTATGACTGGTCCAGACGACCTTTACCATAGTACCCTCAAGAAAACAGCTGCTCCTCCGGCTGAAATACTCCGAAAGCTGATCAGACAGAGAGTCCAGACTGGCATTCACAGTAATGCGTAGGACGAAGCCGCCAGCAGGCTAATCTAAAAGACAGATGTCCGACACATTCCATTTAACCATCGACTAACTTGCCCCACTATAATTTCCTACAAGATAATGGAGCACTTGGTAAGGCGTACCATTCTCAAACACTCCTTACCAGACAAACCTCTTTTCTCTGTTCAGCGTATGTTTCTTCCAGTGCGATCATGCATAACAAATGTTCGTCTTCATGGACATTCTGATAGATGCAAAAGATAGTCGTCTCATCTCAGCTGCTAGCTCCTTCAGCTTCTACACGGCGTTCGACTGCGAGCAAATGGTATCCTCAGACAGAAAATGGTAACTTTTGCTGCTCAAATTATGGTCCTCCGGATTTACCCTTTTAATAGAAATCGAAAGTTAGGGTTGAAACTAAATCAGAACCCTTATTCTACCTATGGTTTCTGCAGCATTTTCCCAAGGATCGAGATTGGATCCCCTTTTACTTTCTATTTACATCAAGATCCGCCGGACAGTACATTTGGCTGCGCTCTTTCCTATGTAGATGATCCCATAATCTGTAGTTTCTGTGGCCTGAACTCATTACACTTTGATCTTTACATGGCTGCACACTGGTCTGGAGGGTGGAGTTTCCGCAATTAGGAATAAGTGGATACGCACGCCGCCCAGTGAGGAGTGTGGCATTTCCTCTGTGATCGATTTTGCGCCTATCGCAGTAGACATGAAGGGAATCGATCCGGAGAAATATCTGGGCATCTGGATGTGGGCAGACTTATTCTTCACGCATTTCTCTTCAATAATAAAGCGTTCCATAAGCTATAATGGGTATACATAAAGTCGCTAATTGGTTGTGCTGATCAAGTTGTGCATACCGGCTTGATATGGAAGACATATTTCAAGTTCGACACCATTCACATTTGATCGTAGCCTTCGCATTCAGATGAATGTTCTAGCCTGCCTCTTTCGAAAAGAGACACTTGATTCGAGGTTCGCTGTCATGACAGCTCGTCGGTAGTTCACATTCTTGTCACGGTCAAATCAATAATGGATCAGATCCCCGAATACTCATCAGTACATAAAATACCAGCCGTTGTGCGAGTCAGGCGCGCGGTTAACAAACTGATTGCTGCCAGGGAAATGTCGCGTACGTTCCTCAACTTAAAATTCTTGATCTTTCTTCTCTTGGATTTCGTCGACCACATGATGATATAATTCTCCCGCGCTTTCTGTTTCATGTAGATCTCGTAGGACAGATCTTCATCGCACAGAGCGTTGATGGCAAATGAGAAAATGTTGGGATGCTTTACAAGCACCGTCCCCGGAACTTCTTCAGGCAACAGTTTTACTTGTAGGACTGTCAACCACTAAAACAGTCTTCATTCTGTGGTCCCAAGCTATGGCCCTACAGATCGGTTATCACTGGATCTTCACTTGCTTAAACAGGCTAGTAATCGTATTGTCATTAGTAGTTGATGTAGTCCACCAGAACTGTGCCACACCCCGTTTTCAACATCTGCCTTTCACATCACCGGATGCCCTCTCGATATCAAACAAAGCAAACCGGCATATTGGGCCTCCTGCCTTGAAACAGCTGGGCTTAAACACATGTGCAATAATAGTGTGATTCTACAAATATGGATATTCACTGTCAAATGAAGCTAGAGAGATGCGAGTTACAACAAATCCAGGCGTACAAACTAATAAGAAAATGAGTCACGTTATACGTATGTCTAACTAGATTTTGTTCAGAACCTATTCGAAACATCCCAGTGTACTTCCAAGCAGTCTTCGGTGAGTTCCTACGACGCTGCAACCACACGCTTGCCCATGCCGCTCCTATGTAGACAGACCACTTCTAACTAACCGTTAAACCGAGAAAAATTGACATCCAAAATCTTAACTAGTGTCAATTTCTCCCCTACCTCAGGCGGGATTAGTTTGGGCTTGACTTCCGGGCTTGATTTTTGAAGGTTAATATCTCCCCGCAGTACCGCGGTGTCAAGTGAGTGCATAACAAAAATCTTTATGACTAATCCAAACGGGCCGCGCCAACACTCCACCCACAGGTATTTGTTAAATCTGACCGAATGTGGTTGGCTGGTGCAGTGAGGCATGCGACTGTTGCAAGTTCTTGCCACACTGTAAATATGACCCGGAGTTCCGCGTAGGCCTTTAGCTGCCAATGAGGGACGCCGCAACACCCGCTGAACACTAATGTTGCATCATCTTCCAGACCGCGTCTGTTATGCTCAGTACCACCACCCTGAAATCTACCTCTCAAACAAACGTCACTGGCTCTGAAGAATCAGCCGGCGAAAGTCTGAACACTGAAACTACCGCGGTACCTCCCAGAGATCTGACAACAACCACAATGCATGACATTTGATGTATTATTGAAGGCTGTCCATTTCCGCTGCAGGCCAGTGTCGCGATTTCAGATATAAGAATCCCGTCAACCGTGGAAAGGGTACAGTTCCAGGGAAGTGGACAAAAACCTGATGGAAAGTCATATGCAGACACCTTACTGCCACCAGTGGACTGTGGTACGGCTTTTAACTCTCACTAACGTACGTAGTCATCGCAGCCAGTTCATAAAACCAACAGGACACAAATTGTGGACGTCGTACGCTGGTGTGTTTTTCCGTGAACTACACGCTAAACCCTTGTACAACGTACCTGTGAGTGAGCAGCAATCACTTCTGTGAAGAGAACAAAATGACCGCACCTATCGACAGGATGCTTGCAAAACGTTCCAGATTCAACAAAACTGCGAACATGTGAGGAAAATGGATAAGGGTGAAGGACCTCATCCTACTTGCGTCATCACTGATAACCTTCAGGATATTGCGGATGAGCCTTTGACATCTTAGAAGCTCTGTCGGAGCCAAGCCAGACATCACATGGGCCATTGTGGGACGCAGTGGCTGGTAAATCACAACCCTGGTACGCTCCCTGCCTGCACCTTGATAATATGAGGCAAACCTCAGTCTCTTTACGCCAATTACCTCGCGACGCGTGGGCACGATTTTAACTAGTGGATGTGTGCGCCGCAAACTTTCAGTCAACGTGGAAGACTGTACGGCCTAGTCCGCCGAACCACCACGGAGACCTGCGCATCTAATCGCTGTCCAAAGGTTCGAACTGGTGAGAGTAATGATACTGAGTGACGATCTGCTGCAAAAGATGCCTCAAAAAGAGGAAACATGGACAGGCAGTACTACGCCAAGATGCACCAAAACCCTCTCAAACCGCCATGTCTTGGGTGCCACTCAAATACACCCATTAAACACGCTCGAGTCCAGGTCGACAGACTGCAGCTGAGTCAATCACCTCAAGTTAGTCATTCGTCTTAAAAATCGCATACGTCAGATACATAATGGTTGGGTTAACCATGGAAACATCCACCTTTCAATTATCGCCCCTCTGGGGGACGGAGATTGACACTCATGTGTACCCCTCGGCGTTGGTGGATGTGAGCCAGTACCTGATACCTGAGAAAAGATCGCAAGGGATGGACACATATGTTTAGTCGAAGAAACCCTAGTTCATCGATAGTACTGAGACCTGGTTGCCCTCCTCGATTTTCCGACCGGGAACTCGACATCTGAGGTTATTACGTCTTGCACACTAAGAGAGTGAGTAGAAGAGGCGAAGAGGCGATTTTCTTTTTGAATGATGTCAGCGTCTCACTACTACAAAATCCCTACCTACTGGCTCTGCGTGGGTCAATCTGCACTAATAGATACCTTTCACTCAGTTAGCCTGACCAGTGGTACGTTATATAAACCATCTTAGGGGCCAATACAACGGTTTGAGGCCCTATACATAGCTATCCGAGGAGAAGTTGCACTCAAAAACAGTAGGGCACTTTTCATGGGGGATTTCAGCCTTCCAAACTTTAACTCTCCCAGTGGGGTGGCCTCTGGCACAAAGGCCGTGGGGTTCTACAACTTAACATTGGAGGTTGGTCCAACGAGGCATGGACAGCAATCTACATACAGCAAAGAGGAGGACGAATAATATTATCTAGTCTTAGTACTCGCCACCGTGCCGCACATGGTGGATGCTGTTGAGACCGATGCGCCTTGGGTCATCAGCGACCACAAACTTATCTGTTTCGAGCTAACCTGTGGCATTGTGATGGGTTGACGTCCTAAGCCGACCCGTCGAGACTTTCACTGAGTCGACTTCCAGTCAACCAGGAAGCGCCTAACGGAGGTGCTATAGCCTCCGGCTAAAACAATTCCTACCACCGGAGAATACTGAGGCTATGCCGCGGACAGGTTAAACGAAGTGATCCTAGAATGTGTACCCATCTTTCCCAAAAGGAGGGCAACAGTAATTCCTAGCTGACTCCTCACACGAAAAGCTCGACACAAGAGGAGAGGGTTTTGTGGAGTAACCCCCCGTTATCTTGTACCAAAGAAGCATGTGATGTGCAAAATTGTTCAAAATTGGGGCATAATATCGGTAAGAACAGAGAGCCGCAACCTCCAACCCGATCTCGCAGAAACCACCGTCAAATGTCTCACGCGACTCTTTAGACACTTTGAGTTTGTTACGAAATCTTGATCAGAAGTATCATCAACAAGGATCTATCTGGTTTCCCAAAGAGGTGACGAGATGCTCCGTTCTTAATAAGTAACCACCGTTGGTGACCCAGAGAGTGAGGAGAAAAGAGAGCTAAGACACGCCAGCGCAGTCAAAAGTTTCGCTCATTTGTCGCGGCTTGAAGTCAGACGTGTCTTACTCATCTTAAAGCACGGGAATTCACCAGGCTTCAATGGCCTGCCGCCCACCCTAATTAAGAAGTGTGGCAAGACGATAACTGTCCATCTTCAGAGCCGTTTGTATGATTATATATCAGGTACTCTCTCCAACCCTTTGAGAAAATGTTTTCTCGTCTCTCAATGGAGGTGAGGACAGAACCGATGCAGGTAACTACCGTCCATACGCCTCCAAGGTGACGAAAAGTGCAGCAGATGATAACAAAAGAGCACCACTGCGATCCACCAAATGCCTAACAAATTGCCAGCACTCAATTCGACAAAGATATTCGTGCTCCACCAGCTTGCTGATGACGGTGAACTCTTCAACCGCGGCTGTGGTAGAACGCAACTTATGAGATGTTGCTTTCTCAAATTTACTGGGAGGCTGGTGGACTGAGTCACCGCGTTCTACTTAGTGAGCTATCATATAGGGATCTCGGCAGCCATTTATGTGAATAGATCCAACACCACTTATCAGGCAGGATGTAATGTATGAGAGTCAACGGCGAGCTCTGTGCTGCCTTTGAGTCTACCGCGGTTGCTTCGCCAGGATCCATACTGGGATGCTTGTTGTGTCTGTAATTTGCAAACGACTTGTCAGATATCAGTCAATTCTTAGTGTCCATTCAAACGGATGGCACCAAAATGTGGCGTACACTGTGTTCCCCCAAACACTGTTCTCCCACTTTGCAGACTTGACGCATTGTACTGAAGGTCGGTGGAAAACTGCTTCACATTTAACACTGTAAAGCCAAAAATATTGTAAGCAACACGAGGGTACCATAATCTACTGAACTGATGAGCAACCGTCCATTGTTACTTCACAAGAAAAACGCGGTGGCATTCTATATTCAGCAAACACATTTTCTAGTATGAGCACGCCCACCGCTTGGCTTCGTTCACTAGAAAACTAGAGGAGTTTCCAGCAGGATAACCTACGTGCACCCTCGGTTCTCTAGCAAGACCTCTTCTAGAGGTAAACATACGGGCATGCGACTCATACCTGGAGAGACAGAACTACCATTGAGTACGTAAAACGAGGTGCAGCAAAGGGCGTTGTGAGTTTCTACTCACTCTCAAATGCAGATAAATCGGAGCTCCCGAACGCCCCATTGTGCCAGAGTGGTCTGAGATTAGACATGATCTACACCTTTTAAACCACGACCACTAGGCAGCGCCCCACTCGAAGCGTTCTGGAGCTGGTTGAGACCAGCACACTTATAGAACATTTTTAATATAGACACAAATCGCATTCGCTTAATTTGTTAGCAACACAATATTGCTACACGAGTTTGTCCGGTTTGCAACGTTCTTTCCGCGGAAATCGTGGGAGATGCTACTCAGGAAACGTTTAGGAAGCTTCTTGGTTGTTGGCTTTTCCAGACCTTGTAGTCCTTTAAGAACGCTCTGCTTTTGGCGTGTGTGTACGTGCACATTATCCTTAGTACGTATGCCCGCGTCGCCAACTCGGACCTCCTCGTACGCCAGCTTTTCATCTGAACTAATCCCATCACGTCCCGTCAGTTTTCCCTGACAAGCCGTTGAAATTGTGTCAGTTTAAGATAATTTCGTCTTCTGATCATTCTGAACGCTCATTGCTCTCGTTCCAGTTATTGCTAATGTTAATTTTTTTCCTTCAGTTCCATTGGAGGGAAATGTGGACTTATACTCTCATTGACCCACCACACAATAAAATGATGCTTCCGGGCTACGGTACTCGGATGTTCATTGCCATATTCGGCAGGCAACTATGTGACATACACATCCTTTCAGCGGTTCATGTAAATAAGCAGAACTACGTCCGCTCAGAAACTGAGAATTACCCGAAAACACAAACCGACACCAAACCAATTTTGGGTACCGCATTCTCCTCGCAAGACACCGGTGACTATGTCCATGTTTGACGTCTTCGCGATCGCTTTCTTTAACCACAGACAGCTCGTATCCGAAGTCTCCTTCCCGTACGAACCAGTGGTGATTCGGCAACAACCCGTAGAATTTTCGGGATCCGCAAACCACGCCCGGACCCGTGTAAGCTTACATTCCATTCAATTTCCCAACATCTTCGTATGAAAACAACCGACTTTCTTTGCACGGACATGAGCCGTTGCTGTCGATCGAGCATCCGGATTTTCCTCACGAAAATGTGGCAAAAATTTGTTCTTTATCCCGACTGTACTGGCTGAATATGGCCTAAATAACGTAAAATCATTGCCTGCCTTTCTCGAATTCACAATTATTTTGCGCCAGCTTGATAAGAATCGCAATAATGAGTCCTTATACCCCTTTTATGAGGAAGTATCTGGAGGAGGAAACCTTCAGAATAGTAGGTGGCATCAGGTGGTCGTTGACTATGCATTATAATACACTAACCGGTGTTGAATTCTATGTTATGCGTCTAAGACTGATGGAATGGCGCGTTCGAGATACACTGGGTGTGTCCAATGACTGCAGAATTTTATTAGCATTCGCCAACGAAGGTAGCGCGAGCGAAGTCTGGGGAGAAAGATCTGTAAAGATGCTTTTGGTTTGCTATTTATCCCAAATGTCTTGCCTTTTACTTTGGAAAGGTTCGTAGCGCTCCAGGGGTAGGACCCTGGGGCATAATACTGAGGCAGCCTTGTTGGTGTGCACACAACAATGACGGTTTGTAACGTGTGATTTTAGTTACCTCATGACAATTTGCGCCGCGTTGTAGTAGAGCTTGGAAGTTCGAATAGAGTTGTTTAGTCAGTCGCACGTTTTAGCAGTCGTATTAGTCAATGTTACCTTAATCTGCTGCTTGGTGCAATAGGTCTTTTCTTCGAGGTACGAATTCGTCAGGCGCAAGATGCCAGAGGCCGCTGAGAATAAAGACCGAATACTCGCTCGACGAAATGTACAAGTCTTTTATAACGCTGGAAAGTGGCGATAACGAACAAATTAACTTAGGAAGCTAGGGACCGACAGTTGGCGAGCCGGTAAATCAGAAGCGTGTGTGGTTTGGGTTCGCTCCACGCAGTCACGTTAAATGTGGACCGACGATCGGACAGCACACATAACGCGGACTTTCAAGGTAAATTAGGTACACTATGTAATTGTGCTTAGGAACCATTTTACGCGTCATACCCGGGGCTGATCAGTCAATACGCTGACCAGCGAGCTTCGTCACATCGTCCTCCGTCACGCGAGAGGGACTGTCCTTAATGCAGTGGATTGCATCAGTACAGAAGTAGTGACAAAAAGAAGCACCCGGGGTGTGAGAAATGTGTCCTCAATACTTTTGACAAGCGGGACGATGTACAGATTAGACAGTAAACACCAGGATGAAAGGGTCTGCCAACCTTTTATGGGAGTGGCTTTTAAGTACTTACACACCAACTGACCGGGCTTTTTAAACAAACTGTCAGAAATCAGACAGTTAGCCCATCTACCTATCTTCACAATCATGCTCTTACAGAGTCCTGGCTATCCACGGATATCAATGACAACGAACTGCATCTTCTTGGATGTTCGGTTTACCAAACCGACTTCCCCAGTGGACACCCTATGGTCTTTCTGAGCCGGAAGCTTCTCGCGTCGACTTTCGCTGGGGATTCACTCCTCTTCCCGGAACAGTGCAATGCGCTGTAGCGCAAGTCTCAAACCCACACACGTGATACACTTCTTTTCGGCGTGAAATGCCGTTGGACGTCACGCAGCGCACTCTACAATGACACCATTCTTACCGCCTCACTTTGTCTCTAATTTCCGTCGCGTTCCCTACACATTCTGATTTTGGGTTAATCCATCGCGCCCAAACTCCAAAGAATGCTTGGGTCTCATGAAGACATTGACCTTGGTTAGCTGAAACAAATCAATACATCCACCACGTGAGGACGGAGTCTTGCCTATGGCTGGCGAAAATAGAAAAGTTCTGTACAAATGTATATGTTGAGAGAGAGAAAATGACCCCTCAGCGTCTACTACGGGGGTCTCCTACGAGGAAGCCTTCTGCAATTCACAAAGGTTATCACTCGTGCTCAGACAGTATTATTCTGCGGTCTATAATGTAGCCTTGCCAAACTGGCATCTCTCGGGGAGAAAATTCCAGCACCCACTCATAACAGCTCCCTTCGATGTGCCGAAAGTGCAGAATCTCCCATTTAAGAATAATTCTCATGGTGAAATGGTACCGGACGCGATCCAACCGGTAAGTTGGACCGGCGCCCATCAGGAGACATGGAAGAATACCATCATCACACGTACATTTTAGGCAGTCACCGGCCTAACTAGTGTCTCGGTCAATATAATGAGGATTTTGTTCAAACGCGCCACCTTCAGGCGTTTATTCTCAAGTAACGCTTTCTCGTTTATCCAGCAAGGCTGTTTTTCCGACCGATGGTTCGCAACTAAGATTTTCATCTCAATGGACGGCCTGAGAGAGGTCAGCAGCAATGCTCACATTCCGAATGCTATCTATTTAGTCTCGCCAGTGACTATGATCGTGTCCCACATGGCCTTAGTTTACAAAAACCGAAAGGTTGTGGCACCCAGGAAGAGGTGCCTTCAAACAGGAAAGCAAACAGCTGAGACGATCAACGACAAGCAGATAATGCAAATAGCAGCCCCCGCCGAATGGCCCTTAAACTGGGGACAAGTACTAATGAGTACACGGACGAAGTGGCCTCTGGATAGGGGAGGTATTCAGTCACCAGACGCCTGGCAAATTTACACAAGAAACTGGTCAACATTTATGGAGCAACGTTGAATTCGTGGTCGAGTAGGTACGCGAAGAAGTTTTTGAATCATAGGCCGCTGGTTATTGAAGGTACGGACCAAGATATCTGATTCTGACAGCAGAATCCTGGTCTTTGGGCCAGGTTTAACCTGAGTATAACAGTCCGATGGATCCGGACGAAGTTCATCCTCCGCTAATCAAACAGCTTCCAACAGCGTTCCTTGAGATTTTGTGTGTACTGCTGGCTTATATGTAGTGTTCTGTACAGCATCCTGCATTCCATAATTTTCACTGTTCTTCAGGTTTTTCACCCTTCTCAAATTCATTTGTACACTTGATGTGTTGAACCCAGTGAATCGAATGAACCACTGTTCATTAATACAAAAACGTTTACTTATAAGTAATATGGCAGATTTATAATTTAAAATGAGATCCAACTGGGAAAAGTCAGGACTTCGGTCGGGTTCGAACCAGCGACAGACACAGCATGCCGCAACGCGGCAAGCGTTACCCACCCGTTCCACTGTCTCATATGGAATCCACCAAATGATTCAGGGGATCGACTACCCCGGCTGGATTTCTCAAACAGTTCACGATAGATTCCACCAGTGCCACTGCTGAGCATAGAAAGTGTATAACTAATTAGTAGTGTGAAATTTCCGAGCTCCCGGTGTGGCTTCGTAGATCAGCTGGTAGAGCGCTTGTCGCGTTGAGGCATGGTATGTCTGTCGCTGGTTCGAATCCAACCAAAGCCCTGACTTTTCACAGTTGGGTCTCATCTAAAAACGTGTTTACATCCAAGGTCGCGAGTTGGTCTTTCTCTCTTCGGTCTGTATCGTTCGTGTACGGATTTCTGAGAAGTTAGAAACCATTGGAAACAGTGGTCTATTCTGGACTGTCTCCAGATTTACCCGTCATGAAAATTTCTGCGTTTTAGCCTCAAAATTCCCTGGAGTGACCCAATGGATCATACCCATTGGATACCGCGCTTAGTGTAGTGGAATGCCAAACCAACGCACGTTCACGAACTGTTGTGTTGGTTAATTTTATTTCAATCGCATATTGGCTTCATGTCCACACTCGAACTTTAAATGGTGCTCTATCCAATAAAACTATGCTTGCCACTGAGGCTTTGTTGTATCTTTGGTAACTTAGTGAGTGTGGGCACTAACTTGAAGATTTCCAGTGCTTTCACGAAAAACACTAGACGCGAGACAAAAACGCGTATAACTGAGGGAGGCCAAACGTATATTATGAAATGCTTACGGTAGGCCTTCTATCAGCGCTAAACGACCTCAATACACTGAAGCAACTAGATGAGCTGATGGTCCGACTCTCTGGCGTGCAAGCAGGCGGTAAGTGTGCATGCTGCCATTGGGGCACATTGCCATCAAACACGCAAACAAACAAACACGACCACACGCGACAAGCGGACAGTAGGCGGGAGACCCTCACGCTCCTGTGTACATTATGAACTAGGACTTTGGAAAGAATTTTACACACCGTACACTAGGCAGACCGGTGTTATCTCTAGGCCGCTGCAGTAATCTGCCATTGTAACGAGTAACCGAAACCAGCGAGCGCGCACGAATTGAATTTGAGTTGTGTAGCGGGGCATGCTGCTGTGTTGTCGGTGCCGTCTCAGCTTTCGTTTGTGTAAGTTGTGTGCATGGCTTACTGGGCCTCCGGCTCATGTTTGTTTGTATTGTTTCTCTTCTCAGAACTGATGTTCGAACCCCTACTTTGGAAGAGCGTTGTCCCCTGGTGCGTCCACGTTGCCCGAAGGTTGGTCAGCGAAGTCACGGGCAGTGAGAGTAGAGTCGGCTGGCCTGTATGTTACACCATCATCACCCCCTAATTTCATAGCACGTCATTGTCAACCGCCGAAACGTTATAAGCCAACAGATCCAACCAACATTTCATTCACATTCCGCGGCACATCGCACAATGTGAGTTCTAGCTGACCTTATGAGAAACTTTATTTTACAGGGTCATGTCAGTTTGCGCCTTACTTTACAAGGCGTTGTGGAGACTGGCGGTAGTTGTCTTGGTTACGACGTGATACAGTTCAATTCTTTAGTGTGTGCTTTTTCTATCTATGGAACAGACTTGAGGCGTATGGCCCAAGAGGAGACACTGCGGGGTAACGGGGTATTCTAACAACTTTACAAGGACCTGTTCTCCGGGTGATTTATTGAGACATAACACTGGTCAATTTTTAACCATAAGAAAAGAGGTGCAACTGCAATGGAAGTAACTTCTTAGAGATGGAATTTTAATTGAAAAACTTGAGCAATAACAGAACCAAAATAAGATGGAAATATAAGGAAATGACTCGCAGTAGTTCGTGGAGGTGCTTTGGTTCGGAGTTCCACCAGCTGAATGAGGTATTCAATGGATACGGTCCGTAGCGTTGCTCCAAGGAGATTTTCGCTGAAATAGACGGTTGGATCCCTTGATATTTAACCATCCCGAAACCTGTACTCGAGCGACGCGGAACACAGAGAGGACGCACGGCTCACAACCTTGAAGTTACTTTCAAAATGTCCAAATTATTGGCTATCGAGTCATTCGATTAACTTGGTTTGAACGCGTAGTGTACAACTGGGCTCGAGGAAAACGGAAAAGGCGGAGGAAAACAAGGAATTATAAACCACGAAACGCTGCAAAATTATTTGATCTTTTCCGTTCCTTTCGAAATTACGTTCGGCCTCTGTTACTGTAAAAACACAATGGAGTCGACCCGGATTTCGTCATCGTCTGGCCACAAGTCGTACCGGTGTCGGCTTGCATCACACATTGGGCTGGTTTCGAATTCCGCTCGGCTGATCAGACAGTCGGCCAACGAAATATTTGTACGTAAAATGACATCTCACAACCAAGTTCGTGCTTACCTATCTGGTTTACACAAACCAACGTAACGGCTGAAACCCTGCATATAACGCCTCCAGCTTACCATACATTTAACCCTATGCTCCAACGGACCGAACCTTATTATTCTTCCCGCTAACCGCGCCAACGAAAGAACACACGCCAGCCACCGCTGTATCGCAACGTGAGCAGGAAGAACAACTTGCGAAACAAAAAAATATATTGTGTACTGTAAAATGCAGGTCAGCCGACTCTACTCTCACTGCCCGTGACTTCGCTGACCAACCTTCGGGCAACGTGGACGCACCAGGGGACAACGCTCTTCCGAAGTAGGGGTTCGAACAACAGTTCTGAAAAGAGAAACAATACAAACAAACATGAGCCGGAGGCCCAGTAAGCCATGCACACGACTTACACAAACGAAAGCTGAGACGGCACCGACAACACAGCAGCATGCCCCGCTACACAACTCAAATTCAATTCGTGCGCGCTCGCTGGTTCCGGTTGCGCGTTACATTCACGGGTTCTGTATACGTGTCAAGGCCGCCTATGTGCCCCACACTCGTGCCAAAGCTCGAAGTGTGTTCTGATTGGTCGCGGCTTCAACGATCAAAGGCTCACTCGTCCATGCATTTTAAAATGACCCGGATGCATGTAAATGCGACAATACACTATGCGCTTCCACTGAGTCACTTGTTCTCACTACCGTTGTTATTGTCCGTAAGGCATGTAGCGGATGGGGCTCGAATACACATACAACAAAAGGATAACGTAGGCTTTTTTCCCTCCGCTCGTCCAGGTCCATTGGTTTGTTGCCGACCCACTAGCGGGAGCAATCTGATAGAAAAACCTTAAGAGGCGACATATTACACTGTCTGGGAAACCGTCTCTTTCACCAATCTGCGAACCATGCTACCCTCATTCCGATTTTTGCCCCGAGAAACCAGCGTTTGATGAAGTGGTCGAAATTGTACGATCTTTCATGAAGACATCCAGCAACACGTCGCAAAAAGCCAGTGATTCTAAATATTCAGAACAAGATTAGATGGTATAGTCACGGTACTTTTGGTCAAATTACCAGGGCGAATATTTCGAAAACCCTAACAGTTTCGATCGACAAATCGTTTTCGGGGAATGGGTTAAAATTTGCTGCTGAAAGGGATCAATATTAACTGCAGTCACATAATAGGGCATTCATACCAAAGGAGATCATTCTGGCAGTCAACTGGCCCAAAACAATGGGGATTAGCCAAGCTCAAAAACGAGGATGCGGGCATCACTCAGGTGAAATACAAGGACCGAAAATTGGCTATCCGCACAACTGTCAAATTGAAGTAACAAAACAAAATCATCTGGGTCAAGATCCATTTAACGTCCAGAAACAGGGGAGGTTGAATGCGGAGGGGAAAATATTCAAAGATACAGGGCTGGTTCCGATTTTCACATGATTTTAGTTCAAAAAGTCGATATGGATATCGCTTTCCAACTTCGAGGGGTAATTGTGCTCGTCACGGACGGCACGTAGAGAAATGATGGGCAATGTTAACAATGTTTACAAACGATGGCTTTGCACAATGGGGTACCCGTCAAACAAGCTCTGTATTGATGCACAGCCAGCTCAATTTGCCACTGAATTCGTTTCCGAACACGAAGCTGCACACTGCACAGGCATCCGGCCAGTGTTTGTCCACAATGGATATTCGATAATATGCGGGTCTGAAAGAGTGGCCAAATAAATGGGACATCAAGTAACCGTCCGTTCTAATTATTGTGTGGATTGAAGCTTCCGTTGAAAATTTCCAACGTCTCCTGGTCCGTCAACCGGAGGTCATTCCTGATGAGACACTTGGGGAAGGGACTGTGGAGGCTGAACATGAAGACGACCAAATATTGTTCAATGTCGATTTCACCCGTACATGCGGTCGTCCATTAGCATCGCGGTTTCCTACAAATGCATGATTTGATTGTTGGAGCGATGCATCATTCATCTGACGCAGCTCTGGAACTCTCTGCTGGAGGACTCACTAGACGTCCGTGGTGTTGACGGTAGTGGAGCGGGCAGGATAGTTCTACAAAAATGCTTACCACCCCAAATGTTATCATACTCACTCTTTTTCCGGTTGATCAACATCCGCATGTGACATAGTGCTGAGATAACATGCAATACAAGTAACACGTTCATAAGGCATTCAACAGAACGACAGACCGCAAACGACACAACAATGTACACTCACTGTGCACGAAATGCATGGAACCGCAAAGGCGCTATTTTCAGAGACACCGGTTGAAACAAAGGTGCACAAACTGACGGTAGTCGAGACCCCAGTAAAATGAAGTGCTCTTAACATGATAATGTGTTTTAGATTTTTTTGAAATGCCTTTAACAACCGGAACGGGTATGGCATTCATGGTCCCTTGTTTCATTCCGATTCGCTTTATGTGTGGTCGACTGCTTGCCAGAAGTTGATCAACACCTCAGAGTCGGCCACGTGTTTGTCGGGTGTGTGGTTGTGGCGAAGTTCTTCGCCAAGATGCATGCCAAACAATGAACAAGACAGTTTGTTAATGGCACTGGCACCGGCATTGTCAACAATGTTAGACTAGCCACTCATCGAGAGATGATTTTCTGTGTAACAGAGTGTCAAATCAAGGTCAGTACGCTGGTGAAGTGTGATCAGTTGCACGTTGCCACCTGCGCAGAGCCACAGCTGGATGTCACTGAGATGACGAATCATGGTGTAATCTCACCGTGCGAGGCTTGGAGATGCGGGGTGGTGGGGACTGAGCGATATGTGTGGAGTTGTGGAGTAGATGCACCCGTTGGGCCATACGGAAGAGTTGGGTGTAGAGATCTGCAGAGTTCATTGGCCAGCCTGCATTATGGTGTGTAAAATAGTTCCAAAACTTATATCTGCATATTTTATTTAGGCTATCGAGAGAGTTTGCGTGGTGTATGCTGTCCCACTGTTTGTCTGCATGTCAAGTGATTCTGGCGCGAACCCGAAACACATGCGTGTCACACTCTTCCGGGTTACTCGCTTGTTAACGGCCAGCCTCTGGCCTCTCTGGCTAATTAGTGTGTCGGTACCGTCTATAGCGCTATCAAATACCACTTGTACGCTTTGTCGAATAAGAATTTGATCTCCTTACTCAACGGCCTTTTGTTTTTCGCGTCTGATAAATAAACGGTTAATCCGTCGACACTGTGTGCTTCTAATCGATACGTGCACCGATTTTTGGCAAGCCCCGAGGCTTTCATTATCGAGGTAAGTTGCAGTTCGTGCCTTCACCGTTTTTGGGACGAGATTTCACAGGCACTAATATCTTTCCACTGCACACAATTGTGGGAAGAAAAAGAGGGGATAAGTATGCGTACATGAAATTAATTGTGTGTGCTGTATTTTCGGAAATGTTTCCCATATAGCTCGTTTATGTTTTGGTGAACCATTGTGGTGCGCATTCGTTGCGTTCGGGAGAGCATTGTGATTCTTAAACAACTTGACCGGGTGTTATACCGATGGTGTTTTACTACAATGTGTTCGCATGTACCCTCTAAGTGTTCATTGCAGCAATTTGAAAATCTCCCGGAATTGAGGAACTAATAAGAATTGATAAAAACCGCAATCGAAGAGAACTGTCACTCGTTTGAAACGGCGCTGCATGTTTTTTAGCGATTTCAGCGATTTGTACACGGGTTCGAGGCTGGGGGCCCAATCTACCCGGATCCAGTCNATTTGTACACGGGTTCGAGGCTGGGGGCCCAATCTACCCGGATCCAGTCAGTTTGTTCGTTCCGATGTCCGGCGGTTTTCTGTTGACCTGAAAGGCAGTCATTGAAAACGGGGTGCAGCACCGCTCTTAGGGGTCACAGAAATTACCAACAACAGAGTAAAATAATAATCTAGCAAAACAGGATAAATTATTAATTTAACGGTTTAATAGGTAGGTGAGAATCCAATAATACTTTGAGACGGTCTTTGGAAGAGCAGCTAACGATTTCTAGTGGTAGGTCGTTCCAGTAGTTGATTACCCTATAAGAGAAGGACTGTTGTCTTAGGAAGGTCCGAGGTCGAAGCTTATAGAGCTTCTTGTCGTGGCCTCTTCGACTGTTATCACTTACTAGGGTGAAGAATTGTTGCACGAGTCCTGTGCAAAGGAGAAAGTGTGTAAGAATCAAGTCACCGCGCAGTCTACGAAACTCAAGTGAATAAAGATCGAGAATTTCAAGGCGAGACTCGTGGGATAGATGCCGCAAGCCAGTGACCATTTTGGTGGCTACTCGCTGGACACGTTCAATGGTGAGTATGTCCTTCTTCAAACCGGTGTAGACGACTCGATTGGCATACTCGGGCAGTGGTCTTGTGTAGACTCCGTAAAGCGTGTGAAAGGCGCGCTTGTCAATCCGGGGGAAGGTTCGTTTGATCATCCCGAGAGTCATGAGACCACTTTTGGCGGCTCCATCGGTCCCTTACCATGCCGTTCACCACAAGTAAGTGCGGCTACTAGATAACAGACAGCTATATTTCATTGCAATTGACTTTGGACGTGCCAGATGACTGAAAGTGCTGCACACATCCGGTAACCTGCCTTTCAGCGACGACACAATAAACGTGGGTCTACTCCCTAAACGTCTAGTGTAAGTTGATCGTTGTTATTTGTTAGCCAGTTACTAGTAAACCACCGCGATTCACGGACGACGACGGTGAAGAGGACGGCATTGCAAAAAGGAGGAAGCGTAAGCTCACTCTGATGAAGTATTCGATCCCACCATGCAGCCCACCTTGAAGCATTCAAGATCCATCGACTGCAATACGTACGAGGCACAAACCATCACTCATAACGACAGTGTTGAAGAAACCTTACCTCACAGTCAGTTACTTGCAGGAAGTGGCTCAAAAGGAATAGTCACTAAAACTGATTCACAGGAGATGCGTTTGGCTTTTATAAATGCTTTGAATGGTGACAACGGTATTTTGCACCTGATGCACATCCGTGGAGGTAGCTCATGGTATAAGTGTGCAGATGAACATATTACGAACAACCATGGAACGGATGGTTGCCAAAATAACGCGATTAGCGAAGTAAAAGACGCTGCGTTTGCCTTTACCCGTGGCCTCAGTAACACAGTTAGAAGTTGATAGAAAAATGTTGTAGTGCAAGTTCACATCCGCTATGGTGAGTAGTGATATTAATCACCAGTTGAGGTTCCTTTAGGCTAATAGGTTTCATGATATCAGTGCCCCCAGCGCTGCAGGTCTTCATCGTAATATGATAGTACGACAAATGACAAGGGCATTCGCTGTACAAATGACCTATTCCAGCACACACAGAACGTTTGTATTCAAACACACACGGCTAAAAGCATTTTTGTTGAGTATGGCTTGCCATGTACCTTAATTTCTTCACGTAACCAGGACAAGTAATTGACAGGAAGGAATAGGCAACCACCTCTGACGGTGTGCTCAGTGGTTACGGTGAAGGGTGGTTAAATTGCGCACGGGACAAATGGTCCATTCAACATGCGTCTGCGCAAGTTATTGAGGACATCAACCCTTTATTCTTGCGGTAACACGGGGAGGAATTGCTCATGGACCTAGACGAACCAGACGCTTTCGAGGTGGATGCCCATTAGCGTTTCGAATTTTGTATACGTGTAAAAAGTCAAATCCAGTATACCGTACTCTACTATATTGTACACGTTTTCACTTTGACGGCATTTGAAAAAAGGTCATGGTTAAACGTTCGGTTAGGTTTATGGGCTGTAAGTCGGGTGTGGGGGTCTAACCAATCAAATGATAAGAAATAACCAAAATATGACAACACCGAAAGAAGCTATAACAGTGGTGGGCGTGTACCAACGGTATACGTAATAGGAGATCCGCACATATCGCCCTCCGGCACGTGTTTCCCAATTCATAGCATCACTCAGTCTCGGAACTCCGCTGCTGCTGCTGCAGCAAAATCGAAGGTTAATCATTACGGAAACTCAAGGAAAGTTGAGAGCACTCCAACGGCCTTCTGCAAGCAGTTCGTACACGTCACACCTGGAGGTAGCCCTCTTGCGCGCTCAACACCACTTAGATCAACAGCTTTACACCCCAAAAACAACACCTCGGTTTCACCAAAATTCCAAAACAGCAGTGAAGTTGCTCAGGGAACAAAAATGCGAACTACTAGCACAGTTACGAAACCTGAGAAACCAATAGCGCTGACGCCAAGGGGACAAATGAAGGAAGGTAGCAGACGCCCGTAAATCATCGTGTGCACCACAGTCCCAATAGCCCAACAAACCTTGATGCGGTTCTCGCACAAATCGCGCAACGAGAGGCCCATCTGCATAATGTCACGGCCTCTACATAATCAGATGAACACGGTTAAACAGTTACAGAATGCCTAGGAGGCCATCCTGAAAAGGGACAGGAACATAATTAATCAAGCCCCCGAACCGATCATACCGGTTCCTAACCATAGGAGGTCTTCGGAAAGACAACTAATTCTAAGTGTGTTGCAAAACGCCGAAACACCCGCAGCAAAAAATGGCGCAGTGCGCACAGACTCGGTGGGTGGATCACATCTAACACACGGTTGGCGGTATCCGATTCGGATTAGCTTGTCACAGTGACCGAAGCCAAAGGACGCCTGCGCTTAGCCATCACTGCAATTGGCTTGCGCTGCACCAATTGCGGTTCCACC
>QNGE01006080.1:0-19865 GCA_008508345.1 Paragonimus westermani | reverse complement strand
GTTTGTCAGACCTCTACCTGTTGGCCTGCCTGGTATGAGTAACTCTGTCCAGTTTAGCCCAAAAGGTCATAGAGATGCGCAAGCCGTCACACCACGTCAAGGTCCAGTCTCACCGTGACGGAGTGAGAAAAACATGCTTCCTTCGGGTCAAACGGAACGCTGAAGTGCGAGTGTAATTCGTGAAGACCCTGTCTTCCATCAAATGACGCAAGTGCTGAACTCTTAGGAAGAATGCAAGTAACCCTCTGGCAAGCGAACTATATCCAGGCTCCGTAGGTTGTAGACGTTTACAGAGAAGGATTAACTGTTGCCAATGGTTATCAGCAAAGTGCTGCTATACAGCTCTGACAATTGTGTTTGGATTGCCGTTTACAATAAAAGTTATGCGGTTGGTTGGGATAGACAGGAGTCAAGTCATCGATTGCATCCTTGATCCCAGTTAGCGTAATGATGCAGTTCCTACGAGCCGGAACTTACTTTCGCTTCCACGGATAAGGTTAATCATCGGCTAGATTACATATGTACGGTGGGGTATTAAACACCTGTATTGGTTAAACAAACCGTTGTAACGGCGAATTTACCTAGAACAAATCGGTTTTGGGTACTCACAAACAGCCCTGATCTTATCCGTCAATTCACCGTT
Source organism: Paragonimus westermani (assembly GCA_008508345.1). NCBI lineage: Eukaryota > Metazoa > Platyhelminthes > Trematoda > Plagiorchiida > Troglotrematidae > Paragonimus > Paragonimus westermani. The sequence goes on along the minus strand of QNGE01006080.1, from coordinate 19,222 downwards.
TCCGTTTTCTGGGATCTATTGACCCAAAACTTCAGCGGTGATTTTACTTAGGTCGCATTCGGCAGAATTTATTGTGGCGCCAGTACGGGTCAAAAGCTATAGTAAGACAGGAAGTTGCCTAAGTTGTTCCTATGTTGAGAAACTAGCCACCAAATTGCCATTCAGATGGGAATAGACAATATGCAAACCTCGTATAAGCTCACGAATGAAACCTGTGAACGTTTGAGTAGCGCAAGCTAAGTGTAATGTGAGGAAATCTAAAAAGTCCAGAAGCAGTGATAACTGAGGTTTTGGTATATCGTTTTTGGCTACTGGAACATGACGGTCTGCGTATATCAAATCCATCTTGCAGAAAATGGATTTGCGATATAAGCAAGTAGTTAAATCGTGCGTGCGCTCGCCCGGGTACTTACCAGGGAAGGTTGCTTTGTTGAACCCATAACAATTGTTGTAATAGCGACAGTCACCTGACGGTTTTGGAACCAAATTAAACGGTGAGACCCACGGAATCTCAGGAGGGGGTGTTATTCCGAAACGGAGCATTTGCTGGAATTCTTCCCTAGAGATCTCTAGCTTATCAGGAGCCGACCCCTAGGGACGTGCTGAGACAGGAGGCCCCTTGATGTGTGTGATACCTGACATTGAAGATCAGCCCTGTAGTGTCATTCGATGCGCGAAAAACTGTGTAAACTTAATGAAGAAATTCACAAATTGGTTATGACCTGCGGGTTGAACATGTATGAGTGCCATGACAGCAGCCGTTGCGTGCTTGACAAGTATGCTCAGGCTAGTACTGGAATTGATTGGTATAGGGCGCCTCGTGTTAGCCAGAAAGTCAGAAACGCCGGAAAGACTCCACGCCGATTATTGTAAAAGGTAACGCGGCGATTATAAACCTGACGTCGTCCACCGAAGACCAAAACTAAGGGTTACCACGCCCAACCCGTAAGTGTCTGTAGAAGTGCCATTAGCGGTACAGAGGTGTGGGGTGCAGATGGTTGGTGCGGTACTTGTGCATTGGTACCAACCGGGAACGTGGTCTCGGTTTCCATATCCCGAAAATGGGGAAGCAACAAGAAGATCCTGCACCGGCGACATCATTTGCCCTTAGACCCTGTTCGCTAATTTTACATCATTTTGAAGATTTGTAGGTTCGCAGTTTGACTTGGTTATGAAAACGTTTATGATACTAACAAGAGCCATTTCTTTACTATCGTGACTGTCGCCTGGGTGACTCACCAGGTGGACAGCCTGATAGACGGCTTGAAGAAGTTTCGTCTGGCGCACGTCGGAAAGCTACGATTTCTGCTCCTAAACCTTCTTGAAGCCTACTGGACCACGTTCTGAAGTAAGTAGTTTATCGGGAAGGCGCACGCCCAGCATAGGACGTGGAATGGTATATGATATTGCCAAAGGATCAAGTAGTGATTGGAAATGCCTCACTATCTGGTCAGCGATTCTTGCTGTCTCCATATGAGTTTGTGAACAAGCAACTGAAAACGTTTCCTGCTCTGATTTCGATATAGAAGGGTTCGTTCGGTTGAGACAAGCCAAACAGTTGTCTTGCTTCTGCTGGTAAGGTGGTGGGCTGATAGTTTAGCTTCAGGTCGTAGAAAGTCTGTTCCACTTGGACCTTCTTAATGGGTGTGACCCGACTAATAACTGCTTGTTTTAAAGTTTCACACTCGGTTTAGCTTAATATTGTGGAGCTTTACGATAACTTCATTCGGAATCCTGGCTAACAAGTGATATGGTCTTGTTTGATCGGATGAAATTCCGTTTTTGAAAACTGCTGCCTCAAAGGGTCCATTCCCATCAGCGGAGTATTTTTACCGAAAGTGGGACAGTCAAGGTGTTTGTGTACAGTTTCAGACAGTTAGTAGGTATTTCATGATCACGAGCTCTTAAAAACGGTTAGATGGATCAAACTGCACACAACTGTACACAAATGATTACATGTGGAGCTCGAACAGAGACAATCAACTGCTCATGTCGAAATGTATGCACCAGACTCTAAATAACTCTTTGAATTACATGGACTCACAGACTGTTGGAATAGTACGACAATAAAATACTCACTTCTTTTCTCACTATCGAAAGAATTACAACAAGGAGAACCCAGATTTAACGCACCGACCCGGTGTATTACTGTGAGCTCCGGAGAACTGAGTGTGCTCAGAAGGTATGTCAAACTAGCAAGGCAGGGAGTAAGGTGTACTTTTCTCTCCCCGGCGGATATTACTAGTTATCAGCTAAACTAATAATAGATAGATAGGAAAACGGTCGTCGGAATTTTCCAATAGGTTCGACTACCACAATATAATTTATTACAGTCGGTACCAAGTGAAACGGTCGTAGTGACGTCGGTGGCAAACTGTTTGCACAATTCGGAGATTGTTGTCTTCTCACGGAAACCCCGAGTGATATTAATTGACTTTACAAATAAGTTTCACCTATGGAGAATGCTTCTTTTTTAACGTTTCTATATTGAGGGCGTATCACAGTTAATACAAGAGCAACGACAAAAGTCCCCAGAAACGAGATCAAACACGATCGATATGTATTAAATGAAAATCGTGAGCACCAGTAAGTACGAAATTTCGGGAAACACAAAAGCAACGACTTCTCCCTCTTAGTGAATGGAATGTGACAAATCTGTAGCGGCCTAATCTATTAAATGACGAAAGTGACTAGAATATGATAAAGCCAAAGATGAGCTCCAACGATAACGGAGAGATACAAAAGGTATGTATACAAACAAAACTGAAGAAGTATCTATAAAAATAGAACGACTCATTGATAATTCAAGGTCCGTTGAATTGAATAGGCTACTACACGAGAGAAGAACATTGCCGGAGGGCAGGCTCGGATGACGTCGGATAAATAATTCCATGCGTGGAGTGACACAACAAATATTGGGCGGTGGTAAGTCAGCAGATACGCAGGGCTAAAAAATTTCACCGTACGATAACTTCAGCAAAAATTCCGCGCAAAAGGAGAAGACAGAAATAGTATGTAGGAACTCCCGTTTATTCTTGCTGACAGTCAAGTTCAAGAAATGATAGTGGTACTTTCAAACAAGTGTGCAGATGAAGTTAACAAAACGGTATATTCAGAACGTACAAAAAGGAATGGCAAAGTACAACTTTTTACTTCGGCGCTATAAATTCATACGGAAACACTTTTGAAGAGAGCCTACGAATGTGGTGAATGGATTGCCTTTCATCGACTGAAGCTCCTGAGACGACAGCTACAAATTCAATTGCTATTGAGCAATTTTGACACTTTGTAACAAACCAAGTTTTAAGAATCTACTAAAAATGACTTACGTCAATTGCTTTACGAGATATGGGCAGACATACTACAGGTACAAACACAACGGATCAGCTCCTACTGATTGAAGCTTCTGGGATAATGACGATTGCCTCTCCTGTGGAAACCGCTTTAACCGTCTAAGTCCCGTGGTGATTGACATACTACTGATTCCACCCTATTTGGTTTAAAAATTTAATTATATCCATAAACATCTTTGAATGCTGTAACACAGAAAACTTCCAGCACTAGCTTAGAGACCTCTACAAAAGTCCTAGATGTCGATATTGTGAAACTGACCTAAATTGGTGAATTTGTACAAACAAGTTTGTTAGCTTACGGAAGGCCGAAAATTTACCCCTCAATTGCATAAGACAATTTATTGAGCTAACTTGACTCGAAGTATTACCAACAGAGGTCAGTAACCTGAGCAAACTCTTTCATAGTAAAACAGTTTTTGATCAAACGCTTTTGTGCACTTGCCAATTACCTCTACCATCTGCTACACACAAACCCAATTTAAAATGAAGTTGCTTGTTGCCTGGGCATCAGCTTATGATTAATTTACATGGTGTTCTTTATGGTTTACTAGACGTCCAATACGTTACTCCTGGACCAGGTGCATTGACCTGAATCATTAAAAATGAACTGCCACCTCATCCGTTGCCTCCTTCACAACGACATCTAAGACTCTCCTTAGTAATAAGAAGTGTGAGCAAGGTTGTTAAAAAGAACTCCGCAATTCACGGGGAAATATGTTCTCATAGAAGTGAACCATTTCGGAACATAATCGGGTACAAGGCGTGGTTTAAGCTATATAAATTAGTTACTAATCTGTTGTACTCCTTGCACATTCATTTTACGCATGCGGACGCATAATTGAATTTGTGCGCCCCACTTATTTAACTACGCTCATCTAGCCCGAACACATGTTTGTAATCAAAACCCACCCCAATAAATCACACGTGAACCATTTTGGACTCTTACCTGGTTCGTTTGGTTGGTGACGCAAGTAAAGAGGGGTCCTTTTCCGTGTTCCTTATCTCCAGGTCATAAGTCAAAGTTCTGGAGACCATAAGCCCCGAACCAAAAAAGATGACAGACAACAACGCACAACCTCATTGAGAACCCTGAATGGTTGATAATAGGCGAAATATCTGGAAGATTTTGATTCTCCGCATAAATGCAGAAAATTTTGCAATAGATTCTGGCTGTCCCATTTGGTGCCCAGATCGAAATCACAAGGCTGTCAGCGTCGTCGGGCTTGTTTGCCAAATTTCTCGTTGTACCAGCAGTGGTCAGTTCGAACAGTTCACGTGTGCACAACCATGATTGACTATTGTGTGTCGTTGAGTGAGGTAGTTGAGAGTAGCCGTGAACGTTAATTGCGTTTAGCTACTTATACAGACTATCGATTTAGATAGACAACTTTGTAATTGTTCCCTTACAACTTTAAACAAGTTGGGAATTTGTCATATGTCTCCCAAATGTAGCCGGTTGTGTTTGGCTGTCTGTTCCAATGTAGCTAGGGGGTTGAAGCAAAAACCGTTCTTGCTTATCCTCGAACAACTTCTGGATCCACATCTGTTCAAGAAAACCCTTCTTCAAATGTGCAGTGTCTGTTAACGTCTTCATATGGCAAAGAAGATGCAATGGTTTGCGATCACCGGGCTTGCTCACATTCAAAGATGAATGACGTGTTGATGACTGAACAAACCAAAGCTCCGAAGTACTGTTGCTTGTAAAGACTCGTGAGTTCCACCTTGTTATGGAACTGGGGTGGGAGCGCTGCAACACCGTGACGAAAATGGGTTAACTCTAAAGCACTATGTCGTGATGCGAACCTGATTTTCAGTTGCGCAAGCCACAATTTGGACTTATTCTGTGGAAAAGGGGTTGAAAAGTAAGACTATTGAGCGAACACTTTTGCAAAGCATGAATATAAACATTCGTTACAACAGAAAACAATAATAGGTGGTAAATCGATTCGAAATATTGAATATATGGCATAGAATTACCAAAGCACAACTATATTAAAGATGTCTTTGAAAAAAAAAACATCTGTACAGTACAGGACACACTTTTTTATTCAAAGATATACGTGGAAACATCCACAGTAAAAAGAGGCCATTGAAAATGGGGGAGTGAATAGTTGATAAACGGAATATACACAAGTGGCCTGGTCTAATACCATGAACACCACCAACACCGAATTGCAGTAGAGAGTCGTTGGGGACTGGCTGTCGATGGGCGACAAAATTGGAAGTGCGTTTGTGGCTCGATTCGCTCTATAAGGTGACACAACATACTAACAAGCAATCGAAAGGTAGACAGAACACAATCGTCTATAACAAACTAGATGCAACATGTAACTGCGAGTTTTGAGATTGTTTCACACATCAACATGCAGGCAGGCCCAACTTCGCTGCAGTCTGCTTCTCATTGTACGACCGTGAATGCAAGCATTCAGTGTGTTGATCCGGTTCACTGCTATCGGCTCAAGAAAATGGTTACAGAGAAAGGCTCGTCAAGTTTGTGAGGCATGGATTGAGTTGTGATTTAGGTGCATAATTGAAATTATAAATCGGTAATCTAACTAAAGCAAACTAGGTTGAAAACTAAAAGTATGAAACTTATTTAGTGGGTTGATACAATCGAAAACAATGTCATTTATTAATGAGTAGTCGGGGAGTTGGTTTATTTTCAAGTTGACCATCACTCACATTTGATCGCAGCATTCGCATTCAGATAGANAAAGTCTATCTGAATGCGAACGCTGCGATCAAATGTGAGTGATGGTCAACTTGAAAATGTCATTTATGTTCGTTGCATAATCATGAACGCTATCCAACACCTCCACACTTTCAGCAGATATAAGGACTCCCACAAGTCAGTTATGGCTAGCTTGAGAACACGTCGAACTGTGTAGACTGTCATAAAAGGTACTACGAACTACGTAACAAACAGATAGAGGCAAGCGATTATTGTGGAAGAAATCTAACCTGTAGAAACGTTTGGCTATCCGTGGTGCATTAGAAAACTCACTTCTAAATGTAGAAGTGTTAAATCTGTCACAACGGGCGAATGGAGAACCGCCATCTGCGTTGTGATGTGTGTGAAATACCAGTGTCAGAAAGAGGCATAATAATGACAACAGTGTATTTGAGAGTGCGTGCTTGGTCATAAGCACGATAGTTCACTCTATACATTGTGCTGTTATAAGATGTTATACGGGTTCTTCTTGATGTTCAATCACATTGTGAAGAATACTCAAATGGTAGGCGGGACTACATCAACACTCCGTGTAACATTTCTACACGGTAAGGAGATATGGTCAAAGCTCACAACGAGTGGATTGCGGACAACGGGCAACCAGGCAGTTCGTTGCTCAACGAAGTCGAACTAAGGGACGAGAAATGGCAACCAAAAGACCCACCGCAGAGCGTCAGCCACACATACAAAAGCAGTCAGAGGTGCACACTACGCGCAATCGGAAACCACCGCTGCGTTGTAGACGTGAGATTCCGGTTCACAAAGACGTGCGGGAATGTGGCGTGGGAACGTGTAAATTCGACAGCAGGGATTGTGCTTTGTCGAAAGAACTCTTGTTACAAAATAACCATTCGTCCACCTTAGAGTGAGAGTAGTGCGCGAGTATCAACTAGCAAAATCAATTGTAACATCTTTTACTCACTAATGTCATCAGCGGAAACGAGTCAAATAATGGAGTTTTACAATAAGATGATGCAGGCGTATTAAACAAGGGAAATAACTTCACAGGGTTAACGTTACTAATTACCACCGCAGCCTTGAACCTGATCAGGAGGCACTCATGGTCGGGACGTCGCCCAATTAAACGGTGAAATGGTGTATCCTAAAAGACGCTGCAAAAAGGTTAGAAGCTAACAAAACATCAAGCGGAGATGGTATGAATGCATTTAGGCCATTGACTGTGGCACATTGCTATCTCGAATGGCGTTCCTAGCCAGCGATTTGAGCAATCATGAAGACCCCAGCCAGACGGAAGACACTTACCTCCTTTGCTCAACGGAGCAGTCGGGACTTCATATTTCGTAACCACTTTTGTGCTTGACCATCACTTAGTTTTACCCTGTTGTTAATTATCTCAGTACATAATGGCCGGTACGACAATCGCTCAGCGGCCGTGTGGAATCCACGCTCCAACCATTACAGATTGCGTTAATGAAAGAAATCAGGGTCTCTTCAGAAAAACACCCAGGAACAGGCTTGACTTAATATATAACTAGGGCTTTTTCAGTTCCAATTCGTCGGTTGGCCTCAATCCGGGAGGCAATCACCTGAGATCAGCAGTCAGGATTTTATTTGGGGATGTGGATGCATGGATCTAATTTCCAGACATCGAATTCTGGTTCAGCTTCATACCCACAGCTAGCTGACAATTGTCGTTTATTTCAATTCTGTAGGTAAGTTTTTATAGTAACTTACACCCACAAGTATATCACGCATGTATGTAAACACACTATGGACACTTAGTTATTACACTGCGTCCCAGGTTAGGATTTGTGGAAAGCTGTCTAACAGAATGAACAATAACAGCGATGTACTTCAAGCCTATCCGGTTTTGCAAGATCGTTTTTACTTGCTATGGTCTAGAGACTTCATGGAATATCGACGAAGATCCTTTTGTAGGAAGACTTACTAATCTTGATTGTACGAAAGAGGGGATGCTGATACTGATAACAGCCAACGTCGCTCTCAGTACAACTACTGCCGAATACACTTGGCAGTCTCGCGTTGTAGTGCACTTCTGCAATACTGACGTGGTTATCCTTATTTAATGCGAGGTAGTAGAACTATAATTACTGGTAGAGAGTTTTGCTTAGAAAGCCGCATAAGTACCTGTGTGTGCGTTCCTAGTCATTGAAAGCCGTTTATTTGTTACTGAAAAGAAAAGCGCATACTATCTGTTTCTCGCTTATTGTTCTTATTGTTTACATTTAAGATGTGAATAGATTTATGGTCGTTGCCTTCGCCACCTAGTTCACATCACGTGAACAGAGTGGCTGTTTGCTGAAGCGTATTTCTCAAATACTCTCGTATATGACCAGTTGGTCTCACTAATAATTTGCACATTCTGGTGCGATTGGAATGCACGCTCTTTAAGCCAGCTAAGCATTTACCTTAACGGTCACTGCTAACTGAAATCAACAGTAAGTGGGTAAAGCCACAATGTGATCGGACGACGACGTGATCACAAAAGCAAAGCCCGTCTTTTCTGTTCTGTGTCGACTTTCTTGTTAGTGGGCCTCCCAAACGCTCGAACTGCTGTTTAGAAGCGTTACCATAGACGTCAACGGGCTTCACTCAATGGCTTGGCTGCATCCAGAATCTTTCTAGATCCTTTACTTAAACTTTTTGTCCAATTCTCTGGGGAAGTTTGTCCTGCGAAATAGTTGATTTCACTTCTGAGATCAGTGATGGCGTGAATAACGGTATCACCCGGTTAGGTTTGCTGTCATTGTGAATTAACGACTCAATGAAGCTTGAACAAATTGAAAACACGCTTCACTAGACTATCGGAGATAACAAAACGAATGAAGTGAACAACAGAACACGGTGAGATTCGAAATGGGTTGAATCTGTAAAAAGTATCTGAAAGACCACTACGGTGTTGTAAAATGTCAGTGTCACTGGTGTGGTCTTTGCGAAACTTTTCAGAGGTTACCGATAAGTGGTCAGAGTTATCATGATGTTTGAGATACGCGTGGGCTAGCAAATAGTCTGACGATTTCGCAAATAGAGAAGAGAATTAATCATTCGACGCAATTTCATCCTATGTCGCAATACTTCGTTTAAACAATTCGGAAAAGACAACGGTGTCTTTGAGTCGTGATTGGAAGAAAGCCAAGTATTATCAGCCATTCGAAAGTTATACTTATTGCAAATCATTATGCACACGCCATTTTTTAATCTATTTATGCATTACGAACACTGAATGCTGTAATTTCCTATCAGCACAAGGGAACGATCCAATTAAATCCTTATCAATGGGGGTTCGATAGATTGACTGCATCTACGGAATCAATTTATCCTATTGTTCATTGTTTCCCATAAGACCGAAGGTTAGTTCCCAAATCCTCTTTACTAATTTTCATTGTGCTTGAAACCAACTTGGAGAATGTAATTGCACAATGATATCCGATGACGCTTCATATTTTGGCTATTCAAAGTGACCAAATGACTATTCCAGGGGAATAGCTTGTTTTCACTACTCCTAACTAAACTTTTATGACGCCGAATTGTCAGTGCATTTTAATCCACGCATAAAACTCATTGTCTCGAACGTTGTACAGTTTTGTAACGGAACATCAAAGCTGCAAACCATCTTGCTTGGGAATTTTTCGTCAGGTTTTGTTGGGATCAATCGGTTTTGCAGCTCGTATAACATGGGATCTCAGTGTAGCTTCATTTCATTTCCGGATCACGATCGCATCTACCGTGCCTGTGTTTTTACCTGTTCCGGAGATCTATGCAACAGAGCAACAACTAATTGGTTCGGCTCACCAAAACATCACCACTGGCCATTCCTTCTATCGTGGTTTCTATCAGCAAATTTAATTCGTCTTTAATTATCAGTTACTAACTGCCTTATGCCCCATGCTTTATCTAGTCAGTTTCCCGATATATTAATTGTTTGGCCCAAGAGCATATCATTTTTCAGACAACTTCAACATTCCCATATGACTTCCTATATATGTGTGTAATATTTCCTTCCTAATTTTCTTCATGTTGCCATGACCGATCTATAACTATTGTGCTATTTCCGGCTCAGTATCTTTCCCTGTAACTATTTTCATATTATTTTGTAAAATTTTACTATTATTCAAATATAATAAATACTTGAGAGCTTTTAAAATAAAATTGCATATCTACCTTATTTTTCGGCTTATCCGTACCTGCATACTCGATGTCAAATTACATTGAAAAGCACGAGTCATTTCGAAATAAAATCATCCAGAAACACGAGAAATCCCAATAGTGACTAAGTGTTCCTTATCATTGAGTAGTATTTACGGGTAGACATGGTTTCTTCATTTCAGTCTAATTAACCTTCAACCAACCTTGTCAAGAAGATTGAACTTAAGGTGTTTTTCGATTAAGTTCTGTGTGTTTTGGACCACAAGTCAAATTCTGGCCGGTTTGTTTATGCTGCTAGCTTGGTAATTACTGTTCCATTGTTCATAGTTGGGTGAACGCCGATTAAGCCTGTGAATGCTGATCAGTTCAGCCGACCGTCTTCAGAGAGGACTTTTGTACGTTCGTAACATTCAGTTCATTTCGGACCATTTGAGTGGATTACGTAGAAGACATGCAATACAGTGCGCATTTATTTCCCACAACCTCCTCACTCTTAAACGTATGACTGGTATAAAAATGAACACAAGTCTTGAGTGAAATGGCTGAATAAGCAGGCCAGTGTGGATCGGAATGGATACTTACAGCTCTACATCTCATAAATAAAGATTGACAGTTGTTTTTTTGGGCACATTAGGCCGGTCTACATGGACTCTATATACAGAAGAATTTATAATGACCGTGTACGATGGAGCAAAACTGATATTGTGATCTATGGTCAATTAGTGTCACTTGACGGACGAATTGGTATTTTATAACTGACCCATCCAAGCTATTTTATCTTGGCTCAAATGCTCATCGGAGGCTTACGACTGCCAGGTGAGCGTATTAAATCCATTGCTTATTCCCTATGCTTCATCTGTTTTGTTCAGATAGCTGTATTTTGAACTGAATTCCTTGGGATTGTACTCAGTTTAAACCTACGAAATAGTGTTTTTCTTAGGAAGACATTTGAATAATGTTTTCTCCAACAACACGTTTGCACGATGTATGTGATAACATCTTCGCAAGCGCGTATTGCAGTTGACGGTATCTGAATAGCAAAACTAATCTAATTAACTTTCGTCACAGCGATGACAGTACCAAGAGTACCATACCACAAGAACACGTAAACCGGCCAGTGTCCGCCTTTTTATAAGGACTATTCCTGTTCTATGTAAGGTGTCCTGAGGACGTGAACTGTGCACTCTATGTTGACTAAAACTGAAATATGCGCGGTTTTTTTTCAAGGGAACTAGGTTTATCATAAAACACTTGCAACATCATATGGTAAATGAGGTAATTAATCAGTGGGGGGTAAAGTATAAGTTTTCCCACTGTTGATGCTCAAAACAACTGATGTTGACAACATCTCCAACAGGCCATTAAGTTACTTATTACGACACACTTAGTGTTCATTCAAGCCTGTCGTTATTTCACTGGGATTTCAGTGCCCCTTGTTCACAACGCATTTTCACATCAGGCCAAATCACGCCGTATGTACCAAGTCAGATGCGAGTGCACAGTCACTTACACCTGTGAAACGGAAAGACGACCATTTCGTCATATAGTTGAGCACACTCCGAAACGAGTTGAGCACTTGATTTTGCTTACACAACCGTATGTGACTGAAAAACAGCCACATTTGCACGCCAAATTCTGAGCGCATGCAATCGAACGTACGCAGTCGAAGCGTATCGGATGGTTCACGCGGCTGATAACATTCAGTGATTACATTTCTCAGGGACAACTCTCAATAAAAATATGCCTGTCGTTTAGTGTAAACGAAGTGAATTTGTCCATTTATCTGTCACAGTAGCGAACTTTAATCGAATTAGTATGCGCGGTTACGGTGAGGTTTTGTTCTCGGACCCACCAGTAAACAGTGTGAACTTTGCCATATAGATGCTACCAAATGCGGTATACACCCAGTAATATGCAGCGGTATTTCACCGTTTCACATTGCTGTTTTATTTTTGCAGCATTGCCGAGGATTTACACAAATGCAAGCCACACAAGCTATCTCCACATTATTGCGGTCTTGGCATGTGCAAATGATTCTTATTTTGGTCTACGTATAAATGTGATTGTCGATCCGATTTTGGTTTCTTGATAGGATAATGTTGTTCAAGAACACAGCGGGGAAGCTGAGCTCACTTTTGTTTATTCGCCATAAGACCAAATACATGTGCAGTCAGTGTGGAGCAGTATTGTCAGAGCCGAATGAACAGGCCACGTAGTGGGTCCATAGGAGGTCAACTATTCCGATGACAAAAATAGCAACAACGTCTTCGTAAGGTTATATAATAACTAGGGTGCTACTGAAACCATGGCAGTTTGGTCAGTTATGGTGTGAAAGGTGGGATAGTGTAATTATAACGTCCCTAGGAACATATCGATTTCCTAAACTCCCAACCTTAGCCAGAAGTTGGTACCACAGCTTTCCGTCGCTTACTGTTGACTTGACAGATCGTATGGAAAGAATCGACTGGGTTGACATCATGATTAAAACCAACAAGTTCAGATAGCCGTCTGGTCGGGCGGTCCATTTAACGAGTTACGTCGGAACAAGTGTACAGAGAAAAAAGCAACAAACACATCTTGGCTTCACACCTCAGAGCAATGCTGGGGTACAATTTTAAACATCCGAATGGCTTAGCAGCGTAGGAAGTCCTGCTATTTCATAAGCGTGTTAATTTTGAGCGACAATCGACTGTACACTGCTCTACCGTTTCCTCTAGCAAAATCCCTTCCCTCTTCTCAAAACCTTACGTACAGATCGCTCCTCGCAAATCGCCTGAGTGGTAGAGATATGAGAAAACGTTAACAAGACAGGGTTTCCGATAAGTTATCCTACTCGTCAGATGGCTACCCGAGTTAATTTGAGACAACAGAACCTCCTACGCTGTCTGTACTGCACTGTCAACTGCTTCGGTTGGCGGAACGTATCTAGATATAGCTCTCGTTACCACCGCTTGGTAACCGTTCTTCATAATTTTTAAGTAAGGCTAATGTCCCTTACGATATACGAATGGAAATAGTGAGCATTTTATCCAGATGAGGAGCGCACCACTGTGTTGAAAGCAGTTGAAAAGAATCGATGTGAAGAATACAATTTCCTGAGTGATTTTTGTTATTCTAAGTATTGCTGAACAAGCAGACTGAGGTTGTTGATCACACCTGCATTCAAAGTCTGCTCTCATGAGTTGCCGATAGAGTTATACAGAACAGTCGTCATTTAAATGAACGACAGTCGGAATACATCCTATAAGCTATCGTAGTCGGACATCCAGGAAAGTATGGTGTTTCAGTAACGTTTAATGCTGGGCCAGCACACCGGGCAGCTAGAGCCCTACTTTTGTCTCCGACGAGGGTAGTCACTACTAAATTATATTACTGGTAAGTTGTACGGCATTTGGTTAATATGAGTTGAACACCACCCACAGTTCATCAGGGCTGTTGTATTCCCATAGACTCGAGTTTCGTTCTCATTACAGCTCTTCAGTAGTGCATATTCTCTCGATGGCTTGAAGCAGAACTCCGGCTAAGCTGTGACTAGGTAACCGTGATGAACACTGCGCCATTCACCTCACATTAGGCACGACCGAGTTATCAAATCTGAACGCCCAACCACTCTCTCTTGTGAGTAATGAACAGGTTGCCCAATCGTCTCGAGAGAAGTCACAGTAACTGTCCTGCTGACTCCGATCGATGATTCCACGAATAATTTTAACAGTAACGAAACTCAGATCCAGTGCTTCTTTTGGAAGCGGCTAAATAGATAGCCTATGAGGATTCGACACCTGCGATCAGTTGTAAGTAGTATTCAACTTACATCAATGGTACTGGTTGGTTGGGATCTCTTGGCTACAACTTGAAGTTCGAGGTTTGTCAGGTGATGAATTTCATGCGTGTTGTCCAATTTTACGTTGTTCATCACAAGCACTGTCTTGGATGCTACATCACAGACCATAAATGCGCATACATCTTCAGCTCTGGTCCATGTCCACCAGTACTATAGCTCCGGCTGTTGTTCATCCGGACTGTAGTTTATGAATAAACATGTTAGTGAAGAAATACCAATGTGAGAAATGAATAACTGGGCACTGTGAGGTCAGTGACACAGTAGTGAACACGATTGTCTCATGAAGACGTGACTGCTGTCCTAACCCCAGCCGTGGCAAGGAAGTACACTACTGACGAGTTTCTCTAACAAGAGCAATACTCCAGTCCACTGCTTTTTTCCGAAACAGGCTGGCAGGAAAATCTGCCTGAGTGTGAAGGCTACGATCGAGTGAGTGAGTGCGGAAAAGTACAATGTAACCTGACAATAACTCGACTTTTGTTATGTAACTTGCTCTTGTGGTATTATTACGATCGAATACATTCCGTATTGTGGTGTCAGCTTATATTGTCTGGGACCACAGAGATACACAATAGGAGTTGAAACGTTTGAAAGTGCTGACTATCAAATCAACCAATTTCCTTTTTGATTTGACCTACAGTGTAGGAGTGATCCGAAGTCCAACTACTTATGGGTAGTTGGAGACTGTTTTTTCTTCATATACACTGAATATCACCCAAAATAAACTACAACTGTCATATTTCTGTAGACTTTTCAGATGGATCCTTTCGAAGTTCAACTAAGCAGCGCTACTAGACTTCAATCCCAAGCTTCTGTCCTGTCGATCCCCGTCCAATAAACACAGCTTGTGAAGTAACGTTAAAGAATTCAGGAATTGCGAACTGCTGCAATACTTCACAGTTATATGAATGCGGGACAGTCACTAGCCGCGATACACTCTTGAGTGCGACAACGTTTCCAGTCGCTTACGTTGATGATAGTGCAGTTCTCATTCTGGTGATCACCAATTCCTCAAGTTGTTCATCTCGACAGTGTACTATATAACGTGACTGCATCATAGCCTCCCACTTTTGTGATTTTTACAACCATCCGGGGTTACCTCTGAACGTGAACCAAAATCTGAGGTAGTTTGGGTAGTGTGGGCTTAACCATGGGTCATTCTAGGTGAAATGGCTGTCAGAAAACAGAGTACCTAAAGTGACCTAACCAGATTCAACAATTTGCCGATTTTTGTGTGACACGACAAATTCCGGTGATTCTATCCAAGTTCCATTGACCGTCAAACAACATGTGTCAATATTGGTAGTGACAGGCGTAACCAACTGGTTTGACCCTTTCCTAACTAACAGAACCACCGGAAACTCGCGTCATAAGCTGGTTCGAGGGGTCAATAAGCATAAGCTGCATTCATGCTTAGACAGTATGGAGATTTCTAAACATGGGCTATGTAGTGATCAAAGTTCGTAGCTTTTGGGTGAATACTCTTCAAAGGAAGGCTACAGTCGACCAGCAGTGTGACGGGGTTGAGGCCTTAATCTACGCTCATATTTGATGTGAAGATCCTTGCGTATCCACATACCTGTTGTATGGCACCGCCGTACGTGCCCAACATGAATCCTAACATAATCGTTCTACAATTGGTCTGAGTCATTATTCGTCAGAATCACCGATTTTTATGGATTGTTCATCCAGTGTTACAAAGAACGTGCATAGTCCTTTCCTTAATTCTATATGCGTCTGCATTCCACTTTCTAATTTGCTTGAAATCGATGCACTTTTGCCATAAGCAGTTACTATTATTCCAACCTTGAACCTGAGGGATCGAGAACTTTGAGGTCACTTGACTCATGCTAATAACAGAAATCCTTTGAACAAAGGAGGACCCTTACCGTTCCATTCGTACCCACAGTCCCTCGGTTATGCGTTGGTGATTAGTTCCGGCCCACGATTTACCAAAGTTTCCCATGTACGCCATGCGAACATCTACTCGATTAAACCGGTTTGGCTCATGTGATTTGTCGCAATTCTGTAAGTACAATTGACCTCTGGTTGAGCCGGTTCCCACTGTTGGTGGCCTGTCCCATTTTCCATACTGTCCGTGTTCTAGTTTCATTCTGTTTTGTTTATTCTCTCCGGCTATTTTGATATATTGCACTGAACACCACATCCAACAGTTCTCCCGTTTGTCCGCATAACATGTACCTGATGACCGGGCCAGCCTGGGTAATTATTTCGTTCAGAGCATCGTACGGCCCAGCTTAATTTTGTACGTAGCCTAGGTATGCATGTTGTAATTCCACCCAAAATTACAGTTGGTTCATACTGAACTAATACATTTGCTCGATATTGACGTATTAAATTGCCACCACTTAATGGGGCTGATGCTGTTACCTCGCCAAATTTTACCCTCGTTCACATTGCGAACCTTAAGAGTTGAGTATACGTGAACTAGTCTTTACACATTGCGCTTGTAGACATCCCAGTTTTCAAAAGTCATCAAATGTAACTGCAGAAGTTATGGTTCGTGTGGCTTCTCTAATTGTTGTTATTGCAACCCACATTTTTTTCATTATATTGACATCCATGTACACTTTCTGCAAAAAGCCTTCACCAGCGTGTGCCTCAGAGGCTTGCAATTTAATAGTCCCTTTTCCATTAAATCTACTTTATTCCGCCTTATGTTCCATCATTATCATTTGTGTTATTTTTAACCAGCATTGTGCTTTTAAGCCTTATCGACAACGATGGTTAATAAATGATCCTGGATCACATTTCACACACTACAAAAAAACGAATCATGAGTATGGTTACCACCGGACATACACTTCTGTCAGTTATCTACCTACAAAAAATTAGGCTAAAAGTCGGTCAGTCGACAAGCTCGGTCTATGGCTGAACTACGCGAATCAGCCGTCGATCTGACTGATCTGAAACCATGGCAGGTATGACCCATGAGCAAACCGGCTCAGCAGCATATTCTGAAGACCTTAGAAAGGTTGGCTAATGTTAATAATTAAAAACCCATTATTTCAATATTACTAGCTACGAACGTTGCACTTAAATATGTAACCAATCACTATGTGAAACCAAAACCTGTCTAAATTTTGAACATGGAAGAAACGTTTCTTTTTCCAATGTTTTTCTAAGAGCATATATTCATCTTTCCTAAAACGTTGTAAACGGTTTTCTGTTCTATGCATTCATGTCAGGTCTTGTTGGAGTGAATCGGTTCTGCAGCTCGTTCGACATGGGAACTCAATGCGATTACGTTTCGTTTCCGGACCATGATCGTATCTACCGCGCGTGCGTGTTTTCCTGCTCCTCTGATCTGTGCAATGCAGCAGCACTGAGGTGGCTCGTTTCACCAACGTATCGCTGGCCACTTTTCCTTTCATTGTGGATGTTAGCGCAACTGTCTCGCTTTCTATTTTGAAGTTCAAACATGTTCCAGTGTTTCTCTCTCATTTTTTCAACTTACTGTGCACCTAGTCATTTTTCAATTTTATATCGAAGTTTCTGTTTGCTCCCTGTATGGCACTTTTTTCAGGTTACTCCATGTTTCTAGAACAGTTGATCTCTAACTGCTATGACACTGTTTAACTTCCCACATATTTCCACAGTACGCTCTGTTGCCCATGAATGTTGTGTTGTGCAATTCCACTGCAAGCTAACTGTGCATTTCCGACGGTTTTGATACCTCAATTTTCTCTTCTTATGTAATATATGGTCTTATAATTGATCTCCAATTGAGAAGTTTGAGTTAAAAAGAAGTCTTTCGGTTTATTACTGCCGACAAGAGCATAATCGGATAAGCTGAAAGTGCTTGAAATGAGAAGTACTGAGAGCGGAACACTGTTTACAGCCTTTTCTCTTCGGCAGATCTGAGCGCCGGGATGTGTGCAAGTTTCGTCCACGAAGTAAACGGCACCCCTCCTGGCAAATGTGAGGAGCTTGTCGACCGTATATGGCACGAAACTGTGTTATTGTATTCAAGTTATAGATCACGAGGGCATACAGATATCGGTTATAATGCACGGTGTTTCATGCTCCGGATAAGTTACACCAGCACTACACTTGTTCAATCAATCGAGTTGTTATATCCGTGCTGTACAGCGTTCGGTTGTACTTAAACTAAAAGCCAAATAATGCTTAGTTGTTGACAATTTAGGCGATTAGTGAAGGTCTCAGCCATCTCCTAACTTACTTTGCCAGTGTGTTATAGAATTTCTGTTATGTTCACTTAAAGCAATTAGGGTTGTGGAGCATATGGGATCGACTTTCCTTAAGCTATCTGCAGTAAACACTAGGTCAAAAAGGCACATGTTCTCTGGTCTCAACCCTTGGATTTCATGCTGGAAACAAATTTGTGAGTAGTACCACGCAGGACGTAGTCCAAAAACCACTGATGACGGTGTGTGTATCCCAATGTAAGTAGGCTAATAAGCACGTTAACTTCAGCATACTACTGAACATACGACTGACAGTTAGTAGAACAAATCGAGAGGGCTACTAGTGACGTTGAATGGCAGTGGATGATACTGAGTCTTTAAAAGAAGCAAATTTCAGAAGTTCTACCACGAAGTATGATGGTGGGTGACAATCCGAGTAGTTCCTGCAGCGCCTCCATATATATCACGTACTACGGTGGAATTCTTCATTATGTTTAGTAACATTTCACGTCCGTTCTTCTTCTTAGTCAAGTTGTTGAAAAGTAATCCTCGCAGCTCCAGACCATTTAAGTTTAAGTAGACCGATGTGACGGTAAGACTACAGGGTCGTAAACGGATGACACGCCTTTGCCAGAAAACTTAATTAGCCTGCTTGTCGTGGAGACATATTAAGCTTACTCCGACATTTCCGCATGGCTGCCGTTAGACTAAGAGAAACAGTGTGATCTTTTCCGTACTACCAAGCGTTAGCTAAGTTAAACTACCTTGTCATTCACTACGAAGGACTGAGTATCCATTTTTTGTATGACTTAGCACAGACAACAAATTCAACACGGCAGCCCAGTTTTACCGGTCTAGCGCGCGAACGCGCTATCCCCTTTAACTATTAGATCACGCTTCAGACAGCTTCGAGGGAGACGGACTAACCGATCTGCAAAAGCTCAAAATGGTAAAACCAAAGCCGCTGTTGAACATGCATGCCGCACAAGCGTTTCCGTAC
>QNGE01006079.1:0-35465 GCA_008508345.1 Paragonimus westermani | reverse complement strand
GATCTTCGTTTACATGCTTTTTACTAACAGTTGTACAATTCCAAATGAGTATTGTGTAAGTATCAGTGTCCGGGATTAGATGTCTCCAGGTCGTTCGAATAGTATGCTACCTATCTTTACTTCCTATCAGTCACTATAAAGTACGAGAAATTTAAGATNTTAAGATGTTTCACCACTCTCTAGACTTGTGTTCGAGAAATGGGTTGTATCTAACATATACTTATGTGATGTCGGTGACACCTTATTCATCACTGGTAATATCGTATGTATTTATTCGATGGTGAATGAGGCAAAGTCCAAATTTCAACTTGTCAGTCAGATTTTCACAGATGAGTTTACTATGTTGACGCGACAGACAACTGTTGAACTAAGATGAGTCGAATGTTACGTAGTGCAATTATGGCCAGTATATACCCTCTCCGGTTTCGTACTTCAACCAGGAAACCCAGACAAGAAAGGAAATTAACCGACTGCTGGATATGTCTTCCAGATTCAGGCCATCATGCTTGTGTTAAATGACCGCCCTCCAACGTCATTAGTAAGCAACCCATGGATAGACGATGTTCAGTTAAATCAAGTCATGCTTCAGCCTGTGTGATGAGGACAAAACGCAATCAATTTTTTCAAGGCCTTTATGATGGAGCATGTGGAAGAGAGTAGACTGTGGATAAACAATGTAATACTTAGTTGCAAGAATATTACACATTTCTCCCTTAATACTAGTCGAACATACTGCCTTATTCGGAACTTTGTATAAATTAAACATATCTAGCAGTATCATCTGAAGGCTCGGATACAATAATTGATTATGTGATGATGTTACTGGCACAGATCTCACACACGGTTAGTTTGGACTTCGGCCAGACCAACGACATCAGCTGTAGACATTAGACAGTTCATCGTACCAGTTTACCTTGACATCTGTCAGAGCGAATTTTACCCATTAAAATGTTGCTGATGAGTGGCTTTGCGTTAATTCACTAACCTACTTCACGTGAGAAATATGTTTTGTGGCGTATATGGTACACGCAAACTTACTGCGGTTTTTCGCTAGCACGCATACTGCAATAGAATTATCTGCGTATTTGTAAACGGTTCATTCATAACGGGATGAGAAATTGTTGGATTATTAGCAAAAACCCTTTACAGAAACGTAACCATAGTGGACTGCTGAGAAGTTTCATCCAATTTGGTTTACGAAAGCTAATGCGCTCATGTTCGGAAGACTTCGTATTTCGGCGAATTTATGAAAAGATTAGTTGAACAGTCCACTCTGAACAAGAAATTTCCGATCGGATCCGTATGGCGTCCTCATTATTCTGATTTGAGTCTAAGTACTCGCCAGCGAACGGACTACCAAAAGTTAGTATGGTTGGGCAGGTACATCTCAAATGACCCTTCAGTAAACATTCCGATTCCGAACGCACTATTACGGTGTGCAAGTTTTAATTACGCAAACAACGGAGGGGCCAACTGAGAATTACCATTGATATCGATAAGCATTAGGGTATAACCGCAAATCTGTTCAATCTGAAACCCGTTATGTCAGAAAACATTGCGAATATTGGTTTGTGAGCTACGAACCGTTCGATTAGTCAGCAACTCAAATTAGTCTTGCCAAAAGATGTGTTAAACTACTTATGCAGTACGTCTTACATGAACAGTGTAACTGCTAAAAGTCTGATACGATAGCGTCGGCACATATTGTGCCTATGCATGGAACGAATTCGTTATTGAGTTGCCACTTACGCGCTCCTACTTACGTCATTAAAGGTCACGCAAATGGTATTCCCAGAAGAATGTTTGGGTTACTTCCGTTTCAGTGACAGTATGGTGTTATTCTAAACTCATCTTGGCTCACTTTCTCCGCAACAAAGTACACCAATGCGCTAACTGTATCACTAGCCTAACGATGAGTGCCCGGAAACAAACTTATCGGGCCCGAAATCAAGACAAGTCAACGACAACAGAATGTTCACCTTAAAGATTAGATCAGTATCTTAGAGCTTTTGCTTTGGCAAATCTATGGATTCAAACTATTCCAAATTTTTTTTATCGATGGCCTCAAACAACCGAAGTGTTACGAACGGCCCAGATGTGAAGTGAATCTCTTTCTGCTTATCGGGCTAATCATTTATTCAGAATTCATGACGATGTTTCACCTAGGTGTTCCTTTCCCGGTATTTGCTTTCTTTTACGGTCATATCAAAAAATGACTAGAAGAAAAGCGAAAAAACAACAGGCATTAACGGTAAAGTTAGAATGAAGTGATATTTTTGGCACACAATTACATTTCAGATGTGGTGGAGGAGCACTTTATCAAACAAACTAGGACATTTTAAATAGTTTCTACATTATGAAAATAATCACTAGCCTTTCATACAGACAAAAAAGATTTAAGCTCTCAAAAAGATCTCAAAGGTCGTAGACTATTCAGAAGATTATAACAATCCTCCACAGACAAATCCCAAACAGGCGAAACGCTGATGACAAACATTTACTTCCAGCAAGCACGGATCTGGAATGTTTGTTGCAGTCTGAATGGATCACCCTTTCTTATGTTTGTCACAATTTTGCGGTTACTTGCACTGACGAAATGTGCGTTTTACGAGACAGTCGGACAGTATCTGTCAGTCACCTACATGCTGTTTCATGCTCGACAATGTGCACAATGTTCCGTAGTCCGGACGGTTGTGCACATTCTTATTGAGCTGTCCATGCCAATTTTTACAAACATTTAGTGAAGAAACGTAGAAATGATTGTTGTTACATAGATGTAAGCCCAGTTAAGTTCGAGTACCACAAACGCATCACTATTATTCTGCTTCGTTTTTTCAGTTATTTCAATCAATACTGAAGTAGGAATTTTGCTCCCCACTGACTCCACCTAATGAATAATAGGGATGCTGGCTAGCAATAAGAGGTCTTACGTTGTGTGCAAAAGTGTACTTGTGAATTTGGGAACTTTTTGAAAGAAAGGCACCTTACCAAATGTTCCTATATATTTAACTGTAGAATGATGTCTTATGCTGAAAACACCTGTGATCCAGCTGCTAACAAATCAAACGCAGTTGAGTTGAGGAATTAGGGGAAATTTTCAACAGGTCCATTCGAGGAAAATGTACTATATGTAATTGAGTTTTAACTCTTAAGCACTCAGTTATTCTAAGATATTTTCTAAGAATCATTCTCTTATATCTTCTGTCGGACATTTTATGTCTGGCACTTTTTCGAACTTCAGCTGAAGTGTGCAAATCACTATTCCCATCTCTGTCATCATCGCAACCAAATTGGGATAGCCTTCTTTGAACAATCATCACTGAAGTTTGTTTACCTTGAAAACTGTATTCCGTCTACTTACTTGACACTATTTGCCATTGTTCTACAAGCTTTGTCACCAATTTACA
The DNA here is from genome assembly GCA_008508345.1 of Paragonimus westermani. NCBI lineage: Eukaryota > Metazoa > Platyhelminthes > Trematoda > Plagiorchiida > Troglotrematidae > Paragonimus > Paragonimus westermani. The sequence goes on along the minus strand of QNGE01006079.1, from coordinate 32,058 downwards.
GAACTGAGTCATGTTTTGAAAAACTCTGACCGATGTTTCCACTAGAACTAGCCACTAACTTTCGGTCCCTAATTAGCCCTGAAATTTGCATGCCTTTTATTTCAGCCACTTGAAACTCTCTATAACGTGTTTACTGATTCTGTGTAACAAAACGTATACACTGTAGATCGGTCTACAAATTTTAACTACCCATGTGTTACATACCTGCTGGTTCCCTTCGATTGTTCTGCAGACATGGACATGTTTATCAAACCTGTGTCTACAACTGAAATAACATGTGTGACCACACTAGTCCAGTTACGTGCGTACCATTGATCATCACAAGGCGTGAGTGACCATCAGCCGCGCCGATCCTTCCGAACGAACAGCGTATATATTGCAAGATTCTAGCCGAATTTGATGCTGACAACACATAGACATAATTCGGAGCGACCAGCACATATCTAGGCACTGCATTTTCTAACAGCGACACATGTTTGTATGAGCACTTTATCGCATCCGCAGGATTCATGTGGCGACAGACAGCAGCGATAAAACCCTACGCTTCTGTTATACGTGTTTCCAGTTGGTTTTCTTAAAGGCCTTTAACTGCATTTCTTTGAGAACAGAGTTTGTGCACTTGATGGGACTTGCTTTCAAAGCCCGTCTTGGATGATAGAAATCAGATGGCAACTTATCTGTCCCGTTGTCCAAAAAGCACAGTGATAGTTTTTTGAAATCAACAACTGAAAACATTGCCTAGATTCCACTGTTTTATTCGATTGTTTCGAATCTAACTGGTGTCGGTTTTAAATGAACAATCTGGTTCTCAGTGCTGTAAAACTTCCAGCGTGTATCAGTCAGTCAAACCTGGATGACTGTTCCTGACCAGCTCTGTATTTTCAGATAAACGCAATTTATCCGCGTTACGCTGAACAAAACAACATCTAATAAGGTGATGAAAACCAGTTGGATATCAAGACTTAAACAGCAGACATGGAGTTCATTTCACAGGTGGGCGACCTAAGGAATTTAAACTGCTTTCACCCGAACAGCATACAGGTACTGCATGGGATTGAGACCAACAAAAACACTGGCTGTACAAACTTGTATCCATGTATGTTTGGATAAACTGTATCCAAGCAACGATCATTGGCTGCTATTGAAGTGAAGTAAACTAATACTGAAATTATGTTCTTTCAAATGTTTTCCACTACTGTTGCTTTCGATATCTTAGTAGCTTTGTGTCCCTAAACAACACGGTGATCGATTTCCAACACAAAGGTGTTAGTCTCAGGGATTTCAGAGGACAGATATAGTGAGCTCGATGTTCTAGCATCGAGTTAGGAACATTTGATCCATGTCGATACACTCGGAATGGAAGCTTCAGTTGATGGGGGTAGCTTACCTCTCTTTGGTATTTTGTCCTACAGACATTGTAGAGCATCGAAATTACAAGTCAGCTGTATACGTAACTCGCAGCCGGAACCAGCAAGCAGGGACGAATTGGATTTGAATTGTGCAGCGGAGCGTGCTGTTATGTTGCTCGCGCCCATTCAGTTTTCGTTTGTGTAAGTAGTGTGCATAGCTTACTTGGCCTTTGTTTCATGATTATTTGTTGTTTCCTTTTACAGGACTGTTTTTGGAACCCCTACTTTGGAATAACACTGTTCCCTGGTGCCTCCATATTGTGCCAAATTTGGTCCGCAAGTGCTGCGGACAGTCAGTATATGAACGGTCGGCCTGCATGTTCCATACATTGTGCAAGCGCATATCAGTCCATGATCTGAAATGCACTAACAGCTGTGTGCTGCTTGCAAAACTGAATGCTCCATGAATGCATGAGACTGTCTGAAAAGTCTGCTACAAGTAAAAGTGAGTCAAATCTAATTACATCACGTTGTGAGTTCAAAATATACATGAAATACAAAGTGGCATTGTTCTAGCTTTGACCGAATATGTTTGTTAGATGAACAAATCATTTCACAGTCCATGGCGTTTGGTTAGCCGTGTTACTGGACGTTGCACTACATACTTAGACAAAGCCGAAATGTTGAAGTTTTCCAATCGGGGCTTGTACGAAGTCCTCTCACTGGCAAATAAGGTATTAGAATATACGTTGGATTGTAAATCAATGTTTACAATGGACGTATCTATCACCACCAGACTGCCAACATACAGGAGTTTCCATGGCTGAATTAAGGAGAGTGGTTAAGTTAAATTTTTCACTCATGAGCACGTCTAGCGTCGTCTGAAGTGGTTGGGGATTCACTTCTCTTGAATAGTTCACTGAGGTTGTTTTCTGTGGTAACAATCTGTATAAGCCACAAATGTTGCAGCACGATTTTCGAAGGGATGATGTAGTTCGGGATATGTTTGAGTCACTTTGACCATCACTCACATTTGCCAAGACTTTTACATTCTGATAGACTTCTCAACTTACTCATTTTAAAAAGCACGGGACTTTAGCATCATCGCTAGGAAAACACGTCAGGCATGAGGATATAAACTACAACCGCGTCTTTATCTTGCAACCGTGTTGACTACCGCACTGATAACCTCATAGTGGTAACGGCTGAATTGCAGTTAATTACAAACCGAGAAGAGTGAATGTTGAGCAGTGCAAATTTGGTCGTTCTCTGTGAGGTCATTTTCACGTGATCAGCATGATCACCCAATGAAAGTAAAGAAACACAAGTTAGCTACATTTTAGATTTGTAATTTTATAGATGCTCGTTGGCCGGAATTAGTAGATGGTTTAAATGGCAAATTCACTAACGGATGTACACAAAGAAGGTTTTTGGGGAGGTGGTCAATTTAGTAACCCGTGTTACACGCAGAGTTACTGGGTTACTAGTTGTAAAGTCATGTGTCACATGTGTCATACTTTGTAGCAAACTGGTCTCGTTTTCCACTAACTCTCTGTGATGGGCTGACGAAATGTAATGGTCGCCAAAATCCCATTACCAAGTGTTTCGGACATATTCTTCAGATAAATATTCTGTGGTACTTGGTGAGTACACTACGGAACAGAAGTAACTTCAAACTAAACGTAAAGTTCACAGTATCCGACGTTAATCGATCCGCTTGTCATGAGCATACTGGACTATCCTCTTGGAGGAGAATGACCTGCATAAGATACATTATGGTTTTTATCTGGTAAAGTTTGCAAATATTATCTCCAATGCCTCAAAATCGGAAGAATGCCATCTAATTTTAAAAATTCTGATATTCTAAAAGTCTAAGTGGGTCGGCTTTCTAATTGTGCAACTTAAGATCATAGAAAACGGTTTATATGTTGTCAACCTAAATAGCCATATTAATCACTGTACGCGATCGTAGATCTACCATAAAGTTCTGCCTGTATGCACAATGTTAAGAATAACGTCCCCGCAGACGATCTGTTTACAGGTACTCTGTCCATCAAAGTGGTTCAACAATCAGCATTATTGGAGGATAACAGTACATCATACGGTGGTTAAGACAGTTCTGCGAAACCAGTTTGCCAATTTCAATACAAAGCAGTAAAAGTCTATTTATTCGGTTTGTGACTGGCAGTTTATCCTTGGTTCTACGTGAAGCCGATATCTCATAACGAACACCAAAGTCGAACAAATGTTTATCATTCAAATCATCATCAATTTCCGAAGGTTTTACCTAAAGATGTGTGAGAGACAGATTTGGTAGAATTATTGCCATTTTAAAAATACCTCATGCGAGGCGTAAACCGTACGATCTCGGATATCCTGCAGCCGCACATGACGAGTAAACTCCGTTGATTCCAATATGATGCTTATGTGTGATTTGTTGTCGAAGGTTTCTCTCGTGCCACAAATAAAACCCGAACTTAAAAGCCACCTCACTTCAAAACAGTTGATCGTGAATCGTAAAATTTCTTGTACAAGTGACTCATTCAACGAATGGCTGATAGCTGTGTACACTGCATCCGCTAACAGTTTTCGGACCTTAATAAATAAGTGTGTTAAGTACATTGTTGTCTGCACTATGTTGTGGTTGTGTACAGGCAGAGCTATTCAACCAGGCATGTGAGGCTGGCGAAAAATAAATTCCAGCATCCAAAGATTACCTCGTAATATGTTTGGATAGTAAATCCATAACAGTCCGAAACTCAGGCTTGCCTGCCGAGCACGGTTACAAACTGAGTGAACTTATAAGACTTCGAAGTTGGTACAAACAGCTTCTAGGTGTGATCTGTGCAACACACAGCTGAGTTAATAATGCACTTGATAGAGTAAACCTAGAAAACTTTTATGGTAACTGTGGTTATCAAAAGGTGTATAATAACCATCTAGTTCCCACCCTATGTTTTGATGTGCATGCGTCGTTTGTAAAACCAAGGCTAAGAAAATAACATGATGTAAGTGTTCCGCAGGCTACGTTTGTGTTGTAACTATCCAAATGTTCGGTCAATGTCTCACTACTACCGTTCATTTAAAAACAAAGTATCAGTTCATCCTGCCGTTGAGATCTGACGCAAAGTATTTTGAACTGTCCCCTAGAAGGTACACCGTTTAACATGTTGATCAATCAGCTTGAATCAAAACAAAATCGACAAGAGAATGATTCCTATAGCAAAATTTTCTTGTCTATTGTGTTTCACTTGGAAATAACTTCTGGTTTTTGACCGTTTATGATTTAGCATGGTAGGTATGCAAAGCATGTTCAACTCCAAAATGATACAAGTGGTGATTGAAATTTCATATGTGTAACAATGTTTGAGGCTGAGTTGACATCGAAATCTAACCGTAAAATGTATATGCTCTTTCTCTGAAGGACTCACATAGTAATTTTAATCATATTTTACTTGCAATACCAGATCGGATCTTGAGCTCACTGCTCAAGTGGACCCATTTTGAGCCCCATCAGCGTCAGCACTTATTCACAAAACTTTCGCTACAATCAATTCCCATGTTTTGCCGATGGTTCGAATGAAAACTAAATCATTTTGAGGTGACTATTTCGAGTCAATTCCTTTGTTGCATCGTATTCATTAATCGCGTGAGACAATTCAGCCTGATAAGCTGAAACCAGTTGAAAGCAGCTTGTCTGTCTACCTTAAAGTTTTAAAGGTCACAAAACATCCAATCTGAGATGCCCATTTCAAAATGATCCGTTTTTCAAGAACGAAACCTCCTCTAGGAATTTTGAATCTCAGGTATGTCATGTCAAAAACCTCGCGGAAACGCGTAATTTCCAATTGTGTTTTCAAGACATATCAACATATACTACCTACAAACCACATATAGTTTAACACTTTCTAAGGTTTCCTATACAAATGACTACTGTGCTGCTGCTTTGGGAAGACTGTTGAGGGTGGCAGGTGCTAAGGAATAACTCTCCATCTGGAGAGCAAGCGACAGCAGGCCAGTTCTTATTGAGCTACTGATAGCTGGGGGAATACGCTAGCGTAATTCAGGATATTCTTCGCAAGACAGTCATGCAGTGGCAGCCTGCACCCATCATCCAAGGACAAAATGTCAAGGGGTCTCCCTAGATTAAGTAGGCATAGAGATGGAAGGTAGTTTCAGTTTCTACCTGCTTGGTTAATATGCGCCGGACACTACTTAATCGACACATGTGTGACAGTTCGGTAGTGCCGCAACTGTCTGTCCAGCCTTCTGAAGTACACCGACATATATCTATATGTATATATCTGTATGCCCACTTGCTTTGTTGATTGCCAATATGTGTAGTCCTCGGTGTTATCTCAGTAAGCAGAGTCGGTTTGCATGAATATTTAGTGTTGGTGTATTACGCATGAATGTTTCTCACATCGAAGTTACGTTTCTATTTGCACCTCAAAGTACCTATCTTTTTCGTCTACGAACCGTCCAAAAGTTTCCTCCTTTTCTTAAGAAAAACAGAAAAGCCCGGGTAAAGTGTTAACAAATATCCATGATTTTATATTAAAGAAATGAAATCCATGATTCAGTCATTCTATCGTCTAATTGTGAAAACGCGTTGAGTTCATTGTCTGTCGTATTCCCGTATGCAGCGCACTTCGCCATAGTCCACGGTCTAATTGATCCAACACAAAAGATGAAATCAATAAATCCTGAAGAAATACACAATCTGAATTGTTAAGCAAAACCTCCATAGTAAAGTAATGATGAGTGTTTGCTTGTGGAATAAAAACTGTTCGAAAGAAACGTTTGCCAACTGATTAACAACAGTTATTCTAAAATAGATACTATTCTGTCAGTTACTCTTACATTATAACCGTGGGCGAAAATCAGTTAGCTGTCTGTCATTGATGTAAATATTGAAACCCACTTTCCGTGGTCCCTGACTAACAGAAGGATTTCAGAGGCAGTTGAAATGTGACCTTCAACAAAAGGGTGGACAGCATGTTTGAACTAGCCATGTCGTTTCCATGTGAGTTGCGAAATCGAACTCCCAATCGGTGAGTAAGCGTTGGGGGTAAAAACTGAAAGCGTTCACTAGACCATGGGATCACGGTCACTGGGCACATTCACTGCCTCACTTGTCCTAATTCTTTTCTCACAGTCTGAACTATCCGCGTTATGTTGTGCGGCTGGCTTACATAATACCCAACATCTACCACTGTATTTGCAGACACAAGAAGAGGATACTGATTTAAACTAGACAGATTGCAACAGCTACCCAGTACAACGCTGAGGGCCATTGAGATCAGGATCTTGCGAATGAAATGTAACAATGGTGTGTAATTAAACGATATTTTTGGAATAATGCAGCCCGTATCACGGCTTGTAAACATTAACCTTAACGACATAGATAACAGTGATAAATGAAATGTGATTTTCACTGACGTGTAATGCCACCGTGGGTTTCAAATCTGTTGACCTTTAATCAGGCTCCGAGTCTAACTGGCAACTATCCGGTTACGAAAGACAGAACTTATACACTATAGTTGCTTGATCCAGCGTACTGCTAGGTTGGGAGTAATTATTATGCATATCCTTGACTTGGATGCAGTTCGTTGCATATTGCGCCTCCAGACCAGTATGTACTGCTTGTGCTCACGATGGTCTCAATTTCAAACGGCAAGTATGCAACTCTGCATGTCTTCCCATATACCAGCAGTCCACTACAGGCCTCGCTATCATGTGGATTCCCTTTCAGTCGTAGGGCAATGCGCGGGTTAACCATACTAAGAGGTCATGTTCATATAACTGGCTGATATGCTACCGAATTTTTTGGTGCGTTTTTAGAAGTAAACAAGATAGCAACGGAAATGAAGTAACTCCATCACTATGCAAGTGCAAGTTTGGTCAAGAAATGGTAGTATTGTTTTGCATACAGTTATTTGGAAAAGATCATTTTTGTACGCTTTTAAGGACTCTCGGCTAGTAGTAAAACAATTATTCAAACGTACAATGTACTGCGGAGCCAATACAGGAGCCTGAGACCGTCGTATTCAATCGCTCACCCAATGTGCAACTTGTGATTCAGGAAATCCTCACAAGGGACAGACTGGTACAGCTGATTTATCCCGAAAAGTAAACGATGGAATTCGTCCACACCAAAATCACTTCTGCAGACTTATGTGACCAGTCGAAACTCTAGTCCTATTGTTTAAGGCTATGTGCTGTGCAACAAGATTTCAAATCTATCCTCCAGCTTGTTGCGCTTTTTCTTCCAGTACAATAAAATAATTTTCCGATTCCTCCCTATGAAAACCACAAATGCTGGGAACCGTCATTATTCGATAAGGTTTATTTTTCTCCCAAAGAGGCACTTCTCCAACCAATTCTTCCAAAATGAACCTGGATTGTCATGAAAACTGACGTTAGTAGACAAAGCGTTATCTTCTGTCCAAACAACAGATCAGCTGGAACAACAAGTGAGGTCTTTCGAACTAAGAGTTTCCGTAGGTGAACCTAGCCAAAATTCTCACCTCGAACTCGATTAGAAAAGGTTCACCAGAACTTGATGAGCACGTGAATTACTAATAAACTTCACTAGCATCGAAATCATTTTGGTTATATCGTTATTCGTTTTTTTAAACTCATTATTGCTTTGAGGTGCCCAAAGGCGTTTCACTAGTATCCCTCCATACACTCACATCTATCGTGTGTCCTACCGCTTGGACAATGATAACGTATGGTACATTAGGAGATGGAACTTTTATTGTTCGCTTTCAAGTCAAGCTCGAATAATTGCGTTATTGTTTCGATGAGGCTTGCCGTGTAAACAGAATATGGTTTGTATAACAGCGAATCAAACCTAACAATATATCAAAAGCCGCTAAATATAAAAATCCACTATATTTTAAGGTGTAGATTTTCTTCAAACCAAAATGTTTCTGCAAATTATGCTAGTTGTTGTGAATGCAGTCCGTTTGAGGGCTGTTAAAACACAAGTAAGTAATAGAACGAAAGAACGATTTTTACAGGTTTAAACGAAACTGGTCAACAAATAACATCCTACCAATTTTGGTACACTGCAGCTGAATAATGTAATGTTTTTATCATTGTAATGGAGCCACCCATAGGCTAATAATCTCCTCGGTAGGAGAATCAACAGATAACGTAAAATTCAGTGGTTCTTTCTATAGAGTAACCTTCTTGATTACTGTAGTCGACACTGTTTGCGTATGATACTTTAAACTGACAGTCGTCAGCGTCGTGATGATTGTGACTGCTGGGCAGTGCATATTGCCTGATGAGTTGGAAACCTGAATTACTTTACTTGGCAAGCCTTCCTAGTTAGGAACGGTCGTTGTCTCTGTTAACCAACTCAGCATTCAATAATTTAAAGCACTTGGCCTTTGCCATCTCTACGGTGCTACATCAAATGTTCCGATGTACCAATGAACCGGATTGAATCTCTCGGGTTTCGACTCAAAAGAGTGTTGTACAATGATAGACAGCAACTCCTGCTTTCTTTGGCAGTCACAGACCATTCTGACTGTCAGTCAGGTTAGGCTACGAATTTATGACGGAATCTCCTTCGTTTTACTCTACTGCTCAGTCTTTGACATGGGCCACCACTGATTTTTTTTGTAGTTGCACACCTGTTGTTACCTCTGCATCGATTGGTCACCACAGAGTAATTGACCTGTTGTTCTATCGTCGCACATGCACCAGCTTGTCCGCGGTTCCTCTGTCAATGTATAACCGACGCCTCTGTGCCCACGTTTCCCGAGACAAATTTCTGATTGTAACCTTAGGGTGGCATGGTTTTGCCCATTCCAACTTTTATCCAACTAAGACGGCATCGACAGTCGCGTTCAAAGCATGACGGCAAACGCATCATAATGTGCGCAGGTACCACAATAAGGGGAATGGAAAAAGGATGCTGCTTAAAACCAGAATAGCAAGAGAAGTAGCATGTCGGAATGACGCGGAAGCTGTCTTGTAATCAGTCCACTGTTTGAAAAACGTTCGCAGATAACCAGACCGATTTCTTAAGCTCGCAAATACTGTGATGATCCTTCAATTACAGGCATCATGCTCTTCGCAAAATACCAGGTCTCAATGAAAAGTGCTTTAACGGCAAAAGTGCACGTTAAATGAGTGAAAGATCACCTGAAATGAGTCTCTTGTTGAAGAATCGTAAAATATAGTTACATTTATTGGGTGAAATCGGCGGTAGTTGAGGACTCTTTAGTGCATTTCTGGATGAAAATTTAGAATAACCGGACGAGAGAGAAATGACTGGCAATATCGGGATATTCGGGGGTAGGACACTTGTTGATTATAGAGTATCTTCGTTGTCTTGCAAACTAGGTAGATCATCTAAGCTTGATGAGGCACAGAACGGAAGCAAACATAATTCATCAGGAGGTATTTTAGCTGAACCTCGTCAATCAGCTCGAATGGTAGCCGGAACGCACTACGGAAAGAGACAGGAGTTATGTTACCTAAACAGAATTCATGGCCTCATATCAAAAGCTCAGTCGTGTCTCGTTTGAGTACAATGAATGCTCGCTTGATTGATTTAGTTAGATCAAGCGCTACAAATTTGCTGGGTGCCCGACTTCTATCAGGTTTGGCTAATGTCGGCTGTGCATTATTCTATTCAAGATCATTTCAAATTGTTGTCAAGAAGTTACTCCATTCCGATAACAAATAGATCCGTAAGCAGCCGTTTGTGCAGGGAAATACGAGCGTTTATCATATAGCAAAGATTAGGTTGATTAACTACGACTTGGTACATAACCTGGGGCAGTTAATGTCTGTCTGCCAGCACAAAGACAAACCAACGTTATCAATGTTTTCAGCAGTTCATCCTGATCTGATGAACCTATTGAGGTGCACCAACAGTTCCTGATTCCGAATGTCAAAAAGAGTCAGGCCAGACTGGTTGATTGGTTAGTAAAGAAAGCAGAATTTAAATAAAACAAATTTTAAAGCATCAGATGTTTAATGATGAGTTCATGTGTTTCACAAATACGGACAACTTACCATGATCATCCTTCCTTTTTTTAACTCACGAATAATCAACAAATCTGCGTTGGCACGATGCTGAGTTTCCACGAGTTTAAAGGCTCCTTCGAGTTTAATCACTGCCTGTTCAAGCGACGACAATATGGCAATTAAAGGGGAAAATAAACTAACTGTTGATATTCGAACGATTGTTGCAAATGTGTTACCTTCACATTATTGTAAACTTGACAGTTTACATAAATCAGACAGTGTACACAAGCACAGTTCATCAGTTTATCCATTACAGCAGGTACATAACCCCTTTGCTTAGTGATGTTCATGTTTCAACAACTGAGTCTTAATTGATTTTCAGTAGACAACCTTGGGGTAACTTAATGCAATAAACTTTTATGTTTGCATCTAACGGATGGTCTCCCTGATACAAACGCAAAATTGAGTGACAAACGAACTCTGTTTGAGCACATCACTCCAAAAGTGATCTCTTTTGTCTGGAACCATAGTAGTTGGTCGAACGATTGTCTGTGAGGACAGAAAAATATACAATTTTCTGTTTTGGCAATTGATACCTGGTCGCCCTGAAGAGGCACACACGAAAGGTTGAGTCTACAATGAATATGTTTACTGAGACTGTAAGAGATTAACAAGTGTCAGTCAATGAAAACAACATGAAAATAGCACCCTTCGATCAACAGATGTTTGTTTTTTGTGAAGTTTGAAACGCACCATAACCCGAACTCCGTCGGTATCTTCGTATTCAAATTCCTCACCAAGCTTAAAGGTTCTCTCCAACCTTCCCAGGCTAGATTCACTAATTATAGACATTCTGTCCGGTTCGGGCATAGCGATTGTGATATCCTGATTGGTTGCTGCTGACATTCTGCGTGCGGTTCGCGCCGTTCCTAGGAGAGTAAGGACAAATTGGATCTCATCCCAGTTGAGCCAGCCAACCACGTACCCAGTTGTTCGAGCAGTTTCTCATAATTTTCACTTTTCACCAGGCTCCACTTGCCCACAAATCTGGACATTTTAGGTATACCCACGGCGCTCTAGAATTTATTTATTGCTAACGTAAACACCAGCACCATCAGTCAGACAGGTGTTGACATCCCAGGTCTGTCTAGCCTACACTGTATAGTGTTTACGATAAAGCTTTAAAGTTTACCTGAAACAAACATTCCGTTTAATGTGTTCGCTGCGGTGGTTAGAGAGGAAATGTGTATGCATAGGTATTTGAGGCGAGTTCAAAAGACTGGATACGGTTGTCGAAGGCTGTGTACTATGGTGTACGATACATTCATCGGTGAAGCAAAATTATTCTAAATACTACAGAAAAGTTTGGAAGACCTGGCAAAAGCGTTAAAGAAGTTAAAAACGACTGAAAAGAAATACACTGATAGCGATTGCTGGTGAGCAAAATGTAAGATTCAAGCGGAAGCGTCTACAGTATTAGAAAGAAAGCACTTTTTGTTTAGGGTAGAACTGAGGAGAGTGGTTGATGAGTTGGATTTATATAAACACATTTATGTTTACGTCTTTCAGTAGATAATGCTGCTGTTTTAAGTTATTTGTTCACTGTGCAGTCGAATTAACTTTGATTTCATGAAACTCAGAATTTCATATTTGTGCTTTTAATATGGTTATTTGTTTCCACGAATTGTTGTGAGTGATGGCGGTAGCTGCTTCCAAGATTTCTTCTTGCGTAATCCGCGTGATCCTATCACCGCCAGTTTTATCTCAGAATGAGCAGTTGCTCTTCTATCATTGAAACCCTTGGTATCGACGCTGACTGCATCCTTAGTGTGCGTTATGTCTTTCTGAAGTAAATCCAACTATGAGAATTCGAGCTTCGGTTGGACTCGGACTAACTACAAGAGTCATTGTTGTGGTACAGTACGCTTGCTGTCGTATGACACGTGAGATCACATACAGCTGAAATGCCTAAATCTGAACAAAAGTGTTCCCAGCCTCCGGATTTCTATGTCGTCACTGCATTGTGGGTAGCCAATGTAGTCTACATCAAACCATATCGATCTAATTCGCAGAAACTGAAAACTGCCATACCTTCACCTTACTTATGGTAGAAGACAACTAATCGCATTCGGAAAATACAAGTCAACTTACTGGTTAAGGAGCTGATACTGTCGTGGACTCACTCGTTTCGACTCATTTGACAATATTTCTCAGGCTTTCCGAAAATGACATTTTCGAAAGCCTCGTAGTAGTCCCCTCCTCTTAGATGTTTGTATCCACAAATAGAGACACGGGTGAGTAAAAACAAGCGAAAGTGAGGGCATGGGAGTTATTTTCCGAACTTTCGTAGATTGATCTCAAGCACTTAAGGCATCTGTACTTTACTAGCAAACGACTGAAATGCATGTGAGGATAAGGTGACAATTACTAGACAGATTCTTTGTGGTGTATATAGTGCAGCCTTATTAAATGCCATCATATCGCAGGCAACTTGTTTGAACAACGGAAACAATCGTCACTTAATCTGATTAACTGCCATGTCTGTTAATGCCACAAGCTAGATGACAGAGAAATCAGGAGGATTTCAGCTCAAAAGACAAATTTCATCTTTCAGATTCGACCTGGTGATCGCCGCTCTCGTTTCCTTTTACCCAGTCAGAAACCGGTTACTTGCTACTTTACGTCTGTAGGCTGGCTGCTCAACCGAGTGATAAACTGTGGGTTGACCTTCCTCATTCAAGGTCTACTCAGCTAAATGTGTCTATCGCCAAGGTTCAGATGGGCTTAACTAGTCGATTGACACAGCTAACAGCCGCCATTTTGGCTGATTGGTTGTGTTACTTGCTGATTTCATGCGGTGCACGCAAATGAATGCAAACATCGATGGTCACAAATGTGCGGCTATGTTTTGGAGCCAAGAAGAAAAACCCCGCTAAATGCAGTCTATCATGTACGACTCAGTCAGCTTAATCTTAAAACACGGACAAGTGTTGTTAAACACCATATTAGGCTAGACCACCATACGTAGATAGGTCAATTGATGTCTGGGCAGTTGTGAACGTTTCCAGTATTGTTTGTTTGCCGTTTTTCAAACGGCCTCATTCACTCTTTATCTACCGTAATGTCTGGTTGCTAAACTACTATTTCCTCATCCTGGCTGGTTAAAATCATACCGCTTGTTCGCTCACGCATATATTTCATTGTGATCTTTCCTACCACTTAGGAAATATTTTGATCTGGAGGGCTAGGTTGAGTAAGAGAGTAATCATCTCATTTTCAGCCACAGCAGACAATCCGAACGGGAAAAGCCAGACCGAAAACCGCTATACTGGTGGTCTATAAAGTCACTGTGCCACTTACGTAGATTTGGGTGAGCAATACTCGTGAATTTTCAAACTGCGTGTTTTTGACTTTGTCGTGTTGCTTCATTCGATCGCGTTCATCAGGATTTTGCTGAATGGGTAACGTGTTGTGCTTTTAAACGTATGGACAACCTATCAAGCCAAACTGCATGGTGGGATGACCACACCCGACGAAGTCAATCATAGCATATGGGCTATGAGGTGGGCGAATTACAGTTTCCGGTCATTCTTGATGGGGACATTGATCAATTTGGCCCCTCAGTCCAGTAAAACGACATTATTTCAAGCTCATTGTCACCCGCTGCCAGGCACAAGTGTTGGGACCGACGGTCTGTTTGAGACACAACTATTTTGCTATCTAGGTCTTGGCGTTTTCGCTGTGTCCTTGCCCACACAGTCAATGACAAAACGACATAAAACAAACGAGCCACTGCGTCATCCGTCGTACATGATAAATCGGATCTCTCTATATGCTGTTCCCAGTAGAGTGAGTGAGCAAAAGTACGCTTCTTCTACACCGTCTCTCGATGACTCCTTCAACATAAATCCTCGAACAAATCTCATGTAAAATATCCCAATGCTGTGCACCCAGTTTGTGGCACAGCTGGAGACGCAAGACGCCCTCCTTCAGGACACGAGTTGTGCACATACTGTTAAGCCGACATGATAGTGGACAGCCGGAACGCCGTACCGCACTGATCACCATGAATGTGAGCAACTACCTTGGTAGGTTACCAAGACAGAGCTGCGGCCGTGATTGTTACTTTTGTCCCTCTACTACCTATTGCTATCCGTCTTATGATTCAATGAGACCTACCATGGCCCCATGGAAAATCTTATACTGTTCTCATCTTCTATGAATCTGATGATGTACTTGACAGAATCGACCAGCAAACACAACCTCAAACTGCCAGCAAACTTGGGAGTTCGTCTCTAAGCGCCAATCTTTTAGGCACTCATTTCTCAAATCTCTGTCAGCCTACTTTATTTAGTAGTCACGGCTCATTACCACCCACGACCCAAACCTACCGTACTCCGATATGTCATATTTCCTGCTTCTGTTTACCTTGGATGAAGTGTAAATACAAATCGGAGATCACAGTTTATTTAATTAAATACGCATATAGTACGGTGGTAGCCAGCAAGATAAGTTCTTTAACACTAAGTCGTTTACCGCCGGCTAACAAAAAGTACTGGCCATGGAATGCCAAAAATTCAACTAAAAAGAATTAGATGCACAGTTTGCAATGAATTGGTTACATTATTTTTTTTGTATGTGTAAAGATTTAGACCGTACCAATCATATCCTTGCTGTACACACGTTCGAATTTTACAATAATAATATGCATTTATCGTGTTAAGCCGTTTTGAGCCGAACTTGGTTTCATATCAGCTAAAACACGTCCGTTAGGTTCATCTTCTTCTCGTCAATCATTTCATGGGAAACCAGGTTAGTGACATTCTGTACTGTCTACTTAAATGTATAGAGGTGGCCATCCTGCCAAATTAAATGTCAGGACCAAAAACGCAGGTTGCCACATGTCTATTGGAGCGGGCTTTCAGCCTTTGCCCATTACTGACTTAGGTAAAACATCACACCTGTGTTGCCGTTCCCGTTGCTTGAACGAATTCAAGTATGCTTCTGCTAAGCACATATTTAAAATGAAAGCGGTTGGACGCAAAGTGTGTTTCATTGGGTTCCTATGAATCAATGACCTCATTAAGATTCGGTAAACAGATGCTTCACATTCGTGCTTTACGGATCAGAGTCGTTGGCAAAGTTTGTTAGTTGTTTTTGCTATTCTATTCTACAAGTGGCAGGTTGTTTCCCTATATAACCACATATCTACAATCTACGTGATGCATCTCTTTGCATGCATACTATGCAGGCGACTGCACTTTCATACCGTGTTGAATGAGTCCTCATTCACACATCACCTGATCTTAACAGCTAACAGCTTTCCCTCTGATACAATGGAACGAATATTGATGGATACTTGCAGCCACCAAAACCTTGTTAATTAACTTGTAACTGTCAACATGAGAAAGATGTGAAGATAGACGGTAGTGAATACCAATGATAAGCAGATCAGTAGGTTTGTATTTTATCGAACCACAAAGGCCGAAATTGAACGTACTAGTAGTTTAATATCGTGCCCAAATCATCCACGGTAATTCATGATTACTTCGTGTTCAAATTGTCCAAATTACGGTGGTTATCATTTCTGTTTTGAGAACAGTTTCATTGAGAGCAATACACAAAGGACTAGAGTGAAGCAGTTTGTTGGTCGTCATTAAATAAGGTATGTGATGCCCGTTTAAGTATTGACGGTTTATCAAATAGGAGCACTGCTTCAAGGCCTTAATGTCTTCCGTAAAATTTGCTGCGAAACTTATTCCGTAATCAATCCAGACTTTAGATGGAATCGATATTTGCTAAGTTTGTCGATAAAGCGGTAAGCCGACGAATTCTTTCAATTAGAACTGGTCATATTCAGGACTGAGACATCTCCCCAAACCTGTGTTGACATCAGTCACTGTAAGATGTTTTGACAACATAATAATTGTGTGTTTATTAGCTACATTAGTTCAGTCAGCAAGTACAAATAAACGTCACCGCGTTGACTATTCGCAGTTGCATCGGATAGATTTGGTAGCGCTTTCTAGAAAGCATATCGACGAGTATCTAAATAACCATCAGTCGTTGTTCAAATGCTCAATGTTCCGAATGCCGATAATTCAGCCATCGGAGTAGGACTGTAAGCAAATAGTTTACCACCAGGTGCGAACGTCTGACATTAACATGAAATGTTTTTCATTAATTCTCACACATTCAGTTGTGTCAATTTGTTTGTACGTGCAAACGTTGCTGTGCAAATGTTGCATGATGGATTCCTAACAGCCATCTTTTCAACCTTATAATTCAGGCCCGACTCTTTCCTTGTTGCTGGTCGTTCAGGTTCACTCGGATAGATTTGTACAAACACTTAAGAAAGTGATATTTTGTAAGATTTTGCAAACTGCCACCATATTCTGAATTTAGTTACGTTCACTTGACAGACTTTGATGCTTCGGAAATGCTATTTACAAGTAATCGTTTACGGATAATATTGAGTTCCTTGCTTGTCCCCTACTAGTATTCAGTTTCAAATACACCTTCGTGGCTGCTAATTTTTCGACACTATGGTGTGATTGCATATGTCGTTAACTGCCAGAAAACTATAAAGTACAAAGCATAGTTTGCAATTTGTTAGTTCATTCTTTGTGATGGGAAATTCTGAGACGCACTGTTTACAACAACAATGTTCGTGCTTTGTCAACTAAATAGAATGTACATTTTGCCATCAACGTGACTGACTTTATTAGTGAGAAACAAAAATCAACGATTTTTCAAATTTGGGTATGTTAGACTAATGTATTGTCCACGTGTGACCATGTGATCCGAGTGAACCACATCACACCCTGGCAAATATATACGCAATATGTTATATGATTTCTATAGAAGAATTAAGGAATGTCAATAACAGAATGAAGTTGAATAACGCTCTCCAAATTTGAAGTTACGGTTGTTACTGATACTATCTACTAAGGTACATTTTCACTCAAGTGTTTACAACAATGAGACAATGTCAGGGCCGAACTGAGTTTTATTGTATCTCTATTTCTGCACCCATGAATGACTAAGCACTAACTAACTGACAGAATTAATTTTGACCTATTTTGATGTATAGTTAGTCCTATCCAAACGTAAGAACAGATGGTGCCATCACTCCTGTTATCCTAGCAGGAGCAGAGTTGAAATAGCATATTACAACCAAGTCATTTTGAATAAATTCTGTCTTGATGTGAGACAACCGCAATGTCGGTTGCATTTTACAACTGGAGGCAGCTTATCTTTAGAAACCATGAGTTTGTAATAATGGCTTTTTTAATTGTAAATTCAATGTGTTCGTTCTTAAAGCATCATACAGCTCATTCAGAATCGCACGTCATGAGCCCTGCAAATCGAGCGTATACAACACGAAGACAGAAACCATGATGCTGTTTGATAGAGACTTGCATGAACAGTTCTGAGCCTCTAATTTTGTTTGTTTTGGGTAGGTCTGTGTTTATTTACCGTCTACGGCAAAACCTTTATGATACTATCAGTTAGCCTGCTGTTGCCACGAAGTGTGTCTGGTGAATGACACGGATGAACATAGAGGCTTACGTCGCGGTAATTTGGTCAAAGAGTGACTCAGAATATGGCCAAATTCGTGACTCAAATCTACGGTTCAACTATGTGATAATTAGCAGCTACTTAGCAGATACATTAGATTAGTAACGGTAATGGGATCACATGCAAGAATTTGTCTATATAATGGGTGGGAAATATGACAAAACACTGTACGGTGTAGTCAAACCACTAAGCTCAAGAGACATCCACTTGTCCTTACAATATTGGTTGGTAATTGCATCTAGCTTGAACAGTTAGACAGATGGCATCGTTTTTTTGGAATGAAGTGAATTGCAAAGGTTCCCACCTGAGCGCTGCTTATCAGTGGCTTTCAATTGGGAATGACACCAAAGATGACCAGCTGGACAAGAATATGTTCTGAGACGCGCACATGCAACAATGTTTCATGCACGTCTTCAACCGAATGCCACAACTAGTATATCAGAAGCTTCCTCAATGATTTCTAGTGAGTACACGTTCACTGGTGTGGTGTGAATCTAAACCCTGCGCAGCGCACGTGATAGTATTACCCGTAAAATACTCTGACAAAAAATTAATCTAGAGAAAGGCAATGTAAAGTTTCCGACTTTGTACTCCCTATGGAGTATTCGTCATTTGTGAAAATCGTAGGACTTTCTATGCCTTTAAAAGGGTGTTTTTGGGAAGTGTTAAACATGGCTTACATACGCTAATAGGTCACTTTGTGGTGAGATGGTGTGACCAGGCTAACGTTTGCCCGAGATTGATTATGACAGATTTTTAAGTAGCACATTGTATTTCGGTGCATATGTTACTCGTTTGTTCTTGTTAATTGTATACCTAACTGCGATTAGATCAGCTTTCGCTTGTATAATAAACTGTGTTTTACGTTTGATAACACATTTCCCAATCACATTGCCGTCGTGTACTGAGCTAGCAACTGGACGGAACCAAAATAACTGTAGTCTGAGTTGTATTAAGCAATCTCCACTCATATTGAAACAACACCCAATCTATAAGAAAAAAGCGTTTAGGGTGGCTAATGAGCCACGAGTAATTTTCTGACTCACAAAATCTGTGGCAGATTTCTGCATCATTAACTGCAGCCTCGACCGTCTCGTTCGGCTTGCTGTATTATGGGCGGCTTGACAGGTGTTTCAGCTCGAATATACCTGCAAACGCCTTCTAATTTCGGGTATACAAACTGAGGTACGTTGTCAAGGAAAACCACTTCCGGTATACCATGTGGAACCAACTGAGCACACTGTCTGTTGACGGGTACGCTTATGGTGGTAGTGCCTAACCAGTCAATTTCAAATTACAAAGTGTCCTTCCACAGTTACGGATATCAATAACAAAATCAGAAGACGAGTCCTGAAAGATAGAAGTACCGTTTCATATGTTCAAGTCAGTTGCTACACATAACATTGGCGAATATCAAAAACTACTTAAGTGAATCAATTTCGTGAATCGAGCCAGTGTGTTCGCTAGTCTGTCATCGATCAAATTCATGGCATACGAAAGTTCAGGGTCCACAGCTTTTACGCACAGAGGACTGGCTTGCTACGCATGACAAGGAGCGCCTCGAGTGATCTAAAGATAACAAGCTTGTGATAACGCACCAACACGCCGGAAGCTTTTGTCGGTGGACCATACGACCGGTCTGTGGCAGTTGTCTGGCGATCGAGAAAGCCGACTTGCGCTGTTTGATAGGGTCGTGTCGGGTACGTCACAAATCGATTCCTCCATATATTTGGACACGTGTTCCTTCATCTGAAGAGACAGAAATCGATCAATTCTGCCAAGGTAAACGTCACCGCAGCTGTAAGTGAACTGGTAAGTACAATGTGAAGTGGATAGCTGTGGTATTCGAGTCTTTTCGTGTGAAAGTGTGAGTGACTTGGTGCAAGTAAACACACTATAGCTACACTGTATGTCCGTTGGATGACGTGCGTTAGTCGTCGCGTTGGAAACGGCACACTGTTGTCTCTTTTGTGTGGTAACTGCATGTACACCGGTTTCTTCGGTACAAACGTTTCTTGTGGGTTTACTTTATTCGACTTGCTGTAAAAGTCAATAAAATCCGGTGGATAACCTTTTGGAAACCAGGGTCTCCTGAATGGATTTCAACTCTGTACCTAATGTATCACCCAGACATATAGTTCGCACGCTATGAAATAAACAACAAACCAACAAGCTTTTGTGTCGTATGGGTGGGAAACCGTTGAAAGTTCATATATTGTTATCCTCATGTGGACTCGCGAGATGCTGATCGACACACACACACTGTGCCATCGTTCAGTCGTTTAATGCCGATATCCAGAAAGGCGAGCGTGTCCTTGTTTTCAAACTCAGACAATAACTTTGGATTTCCGTGCGAAAGGTTCAGTAAATCCAATAATTCTTCTATTGTCCCTTTGTATTGTGTGAATACTATTATGTTATGAACATATCGACGATAAGTCAGAATGTCGTGCAGTTTGTTCGCGAGGCGGAGCTCACTTGTAGACAGATAATTCATCCAAAGTTGGTCCTAGAGAGTTAGCCATCGCGATCCCGTCCGTTTGTTTAAATCCCACGTTTTGAAAATAATATTTGATATTCTCTTTGCATAATAATATCGAAGGCCTCAAGAAGTTCGCTACCACATGAATCTTTATGTTATGATCCAGTGCAAAGTCACTGATAAGGTCGAGCATCAACATTAATGGTACATTTGCGAAAAGCGAATTTGTATCAAGAGATCACGCAACTTCTTTCAGATCAACATTATCTAGAATGTCATGCATCTCAAACTTGTCTTTCAGACAAAATTTTGAAGCAAGTGCGTGAACTGGCTGTCAGTCATCCATTAACCACTTGGCTAATTTGTAGTAGAGCGAACCCGTCATCGCAAAGACTAGCCATAAGGTCGTTTACGGTTTCCGAATCTTAAGTAAACCGTATAACTGCGGAGTTGTACTCCAGCAACGTCATCTTGTTAGGTTAACTATCAGATAGACACTTTATGTTACCTGAAAAGATGACATTCATTTTCTCCACATACTTCCGCTTGTCCATTACCACAGCTCCAGATACTTCGTCAGGTTTTAAAGCAGTTACATTCCTCCAGTTTCACAGTACCTTGAGGGCTTGATAGCGTTCGCTCCGTAATAATCATTCTTGTTGGATGGGAGCGTTCAAAAATAGTGTAAGTCCAATATCTTAAAAATACATCAATTTTGGTTGTCCACAGATGTGTGCACCAGCCCTCTCAATTGACTACATAGGCAGCTGAGTTGCGCTCGCAGTTACGCGGCGTCTGTAATCCTATTCGGGCATTTTAATTGAAGCCCGAAAGAGAAAGTAATTTCAACTAGAAACGCGAAAAGGATCTAGAAGACAGATTCAAAAACGATTTATAAGGATCGGTAGGAAATATTTCACACGGTGTGACAGAAAACAAAGATTTTTTGGGTGTACCACGTTAGTGTCCCAAATACGCTTGACGGTTTTACCGATGAGAGCATACGAATTGGTACAACCATCTTGAACACCGGTCTTCTAATTTCGTTGTTCAGTATCGAAATAATCCGAGAAATGTTATGCTGTTACCACGTGTTTTCCACCGTCGCGTGAGAACATGTCTACCATAACTAGTTGCCGGGGTCTTTCCGCGTGTTCACGCTGCAACATCACTTCCTGTGGTTGACTTGTGTCGTGCCTCGTGCAAATTTCGCACTTTTCCTTACACTCTTTTAACATACCGGACATGCCTGGTCATTAGTAAAGCCGCTTTAATTCTTGAACACAGCTGCTTGCTGCAGCGTGTGCCACACGGATTTTGCAATGAGCTCCTGTTGCAAAATCTTCGAGAGGATTATTCTTTCTTCTTCGAGGACTACTCTCTCTTCATGAACAAGCTGATCACTGTCCTTGAAAAATCACGTAAAGTTCGTGAAGAAGCTTCTTCTTATTCTATGTCTACTCACTTTTTATCACATAAGACAGCTTTCTAAGCACATGATTTTTCCTTTGTGTTCTACCGCCCTGCCACACAGCCCATCTGTACCAGTCCGTTAAAGTGATGACATCAAACTCAGAACCGTCCGCCACATTATCTGGTATATAGGTGAGAGAAAGTATCAGGAATGTGCAGGTGGCCTACAGTCCGAATTCTGTAGCCCGTTTGTTGTACTTTTAAAAGGCGAGATACCGCATTCTGTAGCTGTTTAACTACTCCGATTAATTGTTTGTGATTTGCATGTTCCGACGCCTTTTTATGAAGTATATAGGAAGTGAAGCATTTCAGGGCAAAGACCAGAGTTTAATTTTTGATTTACACAGGGCTTTCCGTTGCCATCGAAAGAATCCTGGTACCATAGTCCATCGACCCCCAGTCTGAAATAACGAGACTCCAGCGACGGACTGACCACAACCAAACTGAGTTACCGAAAAAAGCTTAGATGTGTAATGCACCATTACTGAAGGTATTGAAAATAAATATGTATATTTTCAAACTGCTGCGGGCAGTCCCTAAAAACATGAAATTCATCAGAAAAAGAAGCTCCAAAAAATGAGAACAAAAATATGTGGATGATTATGTTGACCGTGACATTTCTAGACAGCTTGGCCGTTAAGTGTGACTGAAGTGTGCATATACCGGTCTTTAAAATTTCTAGTATTGATTACACAGACAAGGGTACAATCATACTGTGTGGAATAGGTCAGTAAAATAATAATACAACGTATGTTTTTTAAACGTCAAGATTTTGGGAGACCACTTTCCAAAAGTGATCTGTTATATGTGATATCACTTTGTTGTATTCCATGCGATCATTGGTTACATCTGGTAAAGAAATCTAGATTTGTTTGCGTCTATTTGTTGTGTGATCTTTTTGCTTGCATTCGCTGTCCCACACTTATTTGACAGCTGAGTTAATGTCGTAAAATTTGGTTTACACCGAAATTTGAGCAAAAATATAGTTGACGAGAAAACGGAACATCAAATTATAGAGGTATGATCGATCTAAGTCCATATAATATGGAATACATAATCTCATCATTGAAACTTCGGTTGAATGACAATGAGAGTACTTTGGTATTAAACAGATGGTATTCAAAGATCAGACTCGAAAATAAAAATCTTATAAAAAGAGAAGTTTAGAGTTCCCAGCAAGTAGCATATATGAAAAAAACGAGAATGCGCTAACAACCTACCGCAGCCTACGTTATTGGAATGAGATTGGTGGAGTTAACACGTCTATAATGGCTGCATTAATTGACTGGTTCACGGGGTAACATGAGCCGAGGTGAACTTTCAGTCACACAATCCGCTTTTCCACAGATCATCTATCAGTAATGAGGAAACCATAAGCGACCTAGTACAGTCATTTCGATTCTACCTCACGTACAACTTTGCCTCAAATTATGTTTCGTTGTGACTCTTGTCTGTGTCTACTATCACTTCGGCTTTTTTGACCGCTTTTCTCCATACGTTATTTTGTTTGCATCCATTTTGTCTAATTTGTTCTTTTCATTACCTTATTTTTCTCTTTTTGCGGTTTTTCACTCGGTACCGGCGCTTCTTATCTTCTCCCAATTTCTTTCAGGTTATAACCGTTTTTTCTTGCATTTGTGCTCTTTGCAGAGATTTTCCTTACCTTAAGCTCCCCTCCTCCCAAAAGACTTGTGTGTCGTAATTTTGTCTCACTTCTTTGACTCTCATCCTTCTCAAGCACGTGATCTTCCAGTTTAATTCATTCTGCATTGATGGACAATGTGGAACTGGACTTGGTTGAATCAGACCATTTTCCTATTGGAAAAATCATGGCAAAAGTTCATGCTAACTCAAGTACCTTTGTGCAGATGACGTGAGCTGTTAACTTCGAATGAGCACCACTTTTCAGAAAGCCATTACTTCAAAGTTTCGGTTACCCAGCTGTAACTCAAATCAATTTACCGTGTGTGCTTGTTGATCTGTTTTTATTAGGTGTTCAACGTTCAGTGTTAAATTTCGGCCATTTGGCTCGCCAAAGTGAGGCAAGTACGCTGTGATTGTTTCGTTCGTTTCGGGATGTGTTTTGCCACTTGCTGCGATAGCTATCTATCTGTCCTGCCTATGCTAACGTGGCTAGAGTCGTAGGTTTTATACCCTTCTGTAAGCCGCATTAGTTAGTACCATAGTGACATCGTCTTTCTGTCTATTTGGCTGTTTTTAACCGTTTATTGTTTCATTACACTGACTTCTTTATTGTAATGAGGTTGTAGTGAACTTTTTTTTCCAAGTTTACTCCACATGTTGTCTTCTGAAATCGGTTATCTGAGAGAGGAACGTGTGAGTCACGAAAACAACTCCTCATTTCTATTGAATGACCCTTTAGTGGACGTGTAGGACATTCTTCAAGACTTGGTCTATAGGTTGTTTTACTTGGTTACCGTGATGGGTTTGGAAAACTTACGTTCACAATTTGAGGAAAGCAGAGCTCACCAGAAAATATGCGCTACTGTACACTGCTTAACTAACATGACCAATCGGTTGAGTGTACAGTTTGTCTTCAGTCTGCCATTCTGGAGCCAGTTGTGTTTGAATATAGCATATCTACTGCACCTGCTACTTCATGTGATAAACATTTGTGAAGCATATTGTTTGTTAAACACAAATTGCGCATGTCCACTGAGATGTTAAGGGCAAAATGGTGGCCCGCTAACGGTATATCAGATTCACTAGTGTGTTGCCATTTATCTGTGATTTTCATTGGTTCAAAAGAGTACCACTTATGTTTGACCTCTATACTAGGGTGCATGGTGTGAACGATACGGAAGTAAGATACATAGAAAATAAGCGATGAGGCGAAAATAACTAACAAAAATCTACACCGGACTGATACGGCACCCATCTTTACTACGTCGTCATAGGATGCATTTTCACCCAGTGGAGGCATGTAAAGTACTATCGGGTATACGTTAAATGCTGCAACGGTAAGAACCTATTAACGTATTCAAATCCATCCCGACATCATATTGTACACAGCAGTCAGTATTGTCTAGGTTAACCACAGATCATTTTGGAGACTGTAATTGGAAATAATATATGCAAGCTCAATCATAACAAAGTTGCCTTTTGAATTATACAATCGCCATGAGGTAACCCGCAAGACCTCATCTGATACGTCACATGGTGCATACGGATATATACATTGTGCCCTATGATCATGTAATACGCATTTCGTGTCCGTGGAAACAAAAGGGCTTTTATTGATCGCAGCGCTACCAGCTAACGATAAATAATTTAACTGTTGTTAAAATGCAACATTTGTGTGCAAAATCTGTGACTATCCCCATGTTTGTGAGTAAGTACCTTCAAGTTATGTATGTTGAAATATTTCGCAGTTGAAGTACTCCCGTGAGTGATAGTCGTTCAGTGTGAGGTAGACAAATTTTCACGTACTAAAGTTAGCCACAGAACTGGTGCGTTGGAAGCATATTCACAATCACCGAATTGAGCACACAACTTCATAGGAAACGTTTATTTAGCAACATATACAAGAACGGGAACACGATAACGTGATGTGTTAAAGTGTACTAGTCAACAAAGTCAAGCGTCTTACAATTATTAATTGCTTCCCCCTGTTGGGCCTCCCTTCCCCTTGGTCCAGGTACAAGGTCACTGCGAAATCTGGGAGGCAGAAGCATAGAGCACAAGCTGTTAGGCGCGCAGTTTAACTGACTTCGTTGCTGGTACGATATGCATGCTGTCCATTCTTTCTGAACAACTGTAATGGTTAGCGTCCATTATGCCATAGGAAGGTGGGGAAGCGCTACGACTTTGAATAAACTACTTAGCTATACTTCGTTAGTCTGAACATTACCTAAATTTCAGTGTACCCTCTATGATTGTGTTTTCTCGAGATTTTGCAGTCTGATTACACGTATCGGTCACTGAGTTCCTCGTAACACACACCTGGGCACAGTAACGGTCTTGTAAAGTAAGCCATCTATCCAAGGCAACTACCTGACAGACACGATATGTGGTTCATTACGAACGTGCTTTGATTGCTAAAACGATGGGTCTTAAAAGACATCTCTCATTCATCATTCAGAATGTTGTCGTTTCATAGGCCTCCATTCTTTTAAATGAGATTAGGAATGTTGAACAACAGAGTCGGGACAAAACAGACCAAACGTGAGTACAAAAGCCAGGCTATATTTGACAGTATCACAAACCCATCGTACATCGCATTAACGTTTCGGTATTAGAGCGTTATTGCGTTCATACATAGACGGGAACCGAAAGTCCAAAATCATTCCTTACATGATTGCTGTGGATGAGCGATGAGACGAGCAAACTCGTTTATTTACAGTGGAGCGGTGATGAGCCGCATTGTTCTGACAAGTGTGCACACGTAAGTCTTGCCGATTCAACGTAACAAAGGACCATTAATATCAGAATTCACTTCAACATTGACAATATTGAGAGCGTAGCTGGTTTTAGTGCGTTTATAAAGTTGTAAATCACAACAGGCACGACGAATTCCTTTGAGCAAAGTGTACATTATGAATACCACTGCATTTTCGGTTACCTGATCGGAAGTAACCTCAGTTGCAACAGCCGGATTTATAGGAGAATATGCCCAAACATTAGAGAGTTTGTGTTTATCGAGAAATACTACATTACGGTTTCGTAAACACAACACAAATCTAACGAGAAACTTTTGATGGTTTATCTCATTAGGCATTCCTGCAGCAAATTTCATGATGGAAAAGTTAGCAGCAAATTACTTATAACTCATGTTTAAACGCCGTTAATGCTTCCAATGAATCTAACGCACCAGCAATTTTTGTGCTAATATGCAAATGAGGAGCATTATGCCATACGACGCAAGTCTGAGTTTCATTTTCGAAATAACGTTCACCTCAGAGAATCAAACAATCTTAGAACTTGTTTACAACGGTATGTTAAAATCTGCAAAATGTCGAACGCATTCAGTCTTTTGAACATGTAGAACACAGAACTCGTCGGAAAAACACCACTGAAGTAGAAGAGTGATTACAAAGCACAGAATAGCAAGGGACTATTTTTATACAAGGATTGAATTGAGGTGATCAAGTAAATAATTACGTGTAGATCACAAATTAATTGGAAAAAGTCGGTGCCCAAAGGATTCGACGAAATCGCTGTGCCGAAGTTGCTTTTATACCGTTTGGTTGGATGATTCATCGACCGGAACGTCCAAGGCTGCTGGGTCCATGGCTAATCTCGGTGCAATAATTACTGGTCATCTATTCACATTCACTGTGGAGGCATCACCGGTGAACTTGAACATGGAAATTTATGAATTGGCTTGGGGAGTAGGAAAGAAGGCTTTTTGAATAGTTTCGACAATCCGGCTCCGTAAACTATATGCTCGGAAACTGAAGATGAGATCATCATTTTGTCCAGTGACAACAGAAGCCCATTGAGTTTTTATGATAGTTACTAATGAGTGCAGACTAATCGTCTGTTCCAAACAGCTTCCCAATGAAACTGAGGCAAGTTTAACACACGTATGATCAAGTAATGTAAAAGTTTATCAGAACAATGGAATAATTGGAGTCAGGGCCTAGTAACGGAAGCGAACAAGGTACACTGAGTCACTAGATTCGAGGTATCTCTGCAATTCCTAGCTATGTACGTACCACTCAATTTTAATGCGTTGTATTATACTTCCTGCTCTTGGGATTTTGAAATGCGTAATACTGCCAAATCGTATAACATAAATTTGGGAAGAAGGTGGCTTTTATATGCTGAACATGCCGGGTGGACACATTTAGTGAACAGCACAGAACACAATTTTGACCTGTGTTAAGCTCCGTTAATGGACTGTTTAAACTGTCCGATTTTGTTTTTCAAGCGTTTACAAGCAGTTTCCGAATTCGGCCCCGATGGTGTAGAAGAAGACGGATGTCAGTTCTAGCAGTTACGAGTAATTTGGTAGCACATCAGTGTGACTGAAGAATACAACATTACGATTATTTCGCCCAAACGGTGTTTCGATAACATTCTCATATGTTGGTTGCAAGTATTGCGTTGCGTTTTTTCACTGTGTCCGGCTGGGTTTTATTCGATCAGTTTGTTGAAAAGTGTACTGTCCAAACTTTTTCGGAAAAATATTCACACCCTCATTGTGAGCGGCACACTGATTATTCTAACATGTAATGGGCACGTCATTAGTTGAGATGCTATAATAATTTACCATTAGATCTATGCTTTCAAGAATACAGTTAAGTTAACCTACTTACCGGGAAGTCCATAACTAAACCACATTTCATCAACCAAGAAGCAACTCTGCATTTCTTTCCCACTTGCGAATACTTAATTCCAAATTACAACCTTTGAAATAACTGCCACAAAACCGCCTACTTTTTGCGTCATATAGATACTGAGCTGCTTGCGAAGGTTTCACACTAGTTAAACTTTATTCCATCGATGAAATGTTCATTTATTGTTTGTGAGATCCTCAAATACACCAATCAGGCGTTTTCCTTTGGGGTATAGATATGTATTTTATGGTCACTCTAACAGTTTATGGTAACTGTATGGTCGTCAGTCGTGAAACACTTCAAATTCTGTTGTGGTTGAACAATGAAATGTATAAGTAGGGAACATGGTGTGACCAGATTGTGAGGGTGATTCTGTTGTCACCTGCAACTGGCAGTATAAGCTCATCCAATGAAAATCAGAATAGATATTTGAAAGATCTATAGACCACATAAATATAGTTAAAATGTCTCTCAATATAATGTCAGCTGTTGTTGTACCGTATGTTTGATGTAAGTTGTGTGAGATCAGTCTTCAGAATATCAGCAATTCTCACAACGAAGTCTTTAGATTTATGTGAACGTTGAAACACAGCAGACGAATAGATAGAGTATTCTGGAAGAATGCCATTATGCAAGCATGTATTTCATTCTTGTGTAGTAACACGGTTGACTAGACATTATGACACGATACCAGCAAAAACAGAGCTTTCATAGGGATATCAAGGAATGCTTATGAGCTGACTAAAAATATATGTTATCCATTTTAAACGTCGAACATGGTACAAGTGGATTACGAAATCTCCATTTACAAAACACTCTCAAGAATAATCCATGTTTTGATTTCAACATTATTTTCATTGAAAAAAACTTAGTAACCAGTACTCCATTGATTTCGTATTAGGCTGGACGGAATTATCTTATGTGAACGCTCAGTCACTTACGCTCATGAGTAATCACCTGATTTTCCGATCTCCTCTCTCATGTAATATATCTTTCATGAAAAAGACTGTTTTCAAGCTGCAGACTATTTGAATCGGGGTTTCAGTGTGGGAAGGAATCGTGAACATTTTAAATATATCAACCATTGGAACCAGTCTTCAAGGCGTTCCGACGAGTCCACAAAGAGCTTAAGAAAGCTGCATAGACAATTAGGGTCTGTGAACGCTGAGAGTGACCATGTTAGCATTCTGATGTGTTTGCAATTCAGAAATGAAGAGCTATTTTCATGGTGTTGTGACTGTACATGAAATGTTGTTGAACTAAGGCGGCGTCAGTCTTGATCTTAATGCTGTAGTCCAGATAATCTTTCAAAAAGTTGAGTAGTTATGGATAATCACAATCGACGCGTATAGTGAACGAACATAGTCGACCCGACAGCTTTTGTACACATAATGTAGACATATCATGCCAGTGGCTACCTTATCTGAACACGTTTCTCAATAACCTAGCAAACTAGTTGCATGCGTCGGTGGCGTGTTTGACGGATTTGGTCAAGAAAAAGTAGATTGTTTCATAATTTACCAAGTACACAATTCTCAGTTCATCGCTGTTATACACATAACACTACCGAGAGAAATCACTAGATTCTAAGGACAGGTCAACAATGAGGTCTAAATGAAAGTACACAAGACTGACTAACCAACTTGAACACCACACTCACCTCAAGCCGTGAGCTAATAAACAGGGTATAACATTATCAAAAACTCAAGGAGTCCTGTTTTGTAATACTGCACACAGCACTTCACACATACCTGTATTCATAACGTTTACATCAACCGTAATCCCAGAAAGACCACTATGCAAACTACACCACAACTACAATCGACATCGGCCAGCTTATTCGGTGGGGACTCCACTCGCGCACACGTTTACAGAAAACAAGTTTACCAACTTACGTGTGAACCCATGTTCATTCAATAAATTCCCCTGTATTTATGCTCGTTGTGAACAAACTACGTTACCAGGTGAGTGTTCTACTTTGTAGAGTATTCATTATATCTCAAAGTATAAGCGATCGGAAGAGTTTGAACACTTGACACTTCTGTTAACACTAACTGTTGTTTTACCAGGGTTTTCAACCCCAAAATATGTCCACTCGACAGGGATACTATCACTGAGTGAAACACACGATGCCATGGAGTACCTCGTGAATAACGGCTGTTAATTACTCACATTTCAGTAGCTAGTAAAATACTGTATCACACCTGGATAGTCATCATGGGCATTAGACGAATGAAATTTCCTCGTCCCACTGTGGCCTATGTGATCGGAAATTGAGAGCAGATTAATCCGTTTTCTGAGACCTTTAGAGGAATGTTAAATTACGTTACGAACACGCTTACACGATTTTTGGTCGTCTTATGGTTTGTAAATGACAGTCTTTCACGTACCTCAAACAACCGCCTTTGCAGTTGCCGTGTTTACTTTCACGTTGTTTAATACACAATTCACAGTCGGAGTAGATGAGTATCTTCTAACAGATTTGCAAAACCAGTGGAATATATTCCTGGAGAACTGGGGTAACATCATGTTCACACTTATTTGTGTTAGCGTGTAGGTGAATCATGGTCATAGTCGGCTCTTCCATTACACCGCGATAAGGAATTCCCTTTGGTTTCCACGAGTGATTGCACTGACTTAAGTTTTATGATCATGCGACATGATCTTCAACCAGGAATATTGTGCCCTCTTAATAACTCTTCAAACACCGCATCATTATTTCACAGGGATTTTCCATGAGGAAACGGACGGAAGGTTTAGTGCTATGTAGCGCACAATAAAAAACCTGTTTTACTTTAGAATAGGAGAAACTTTTGAAAAGAACAGATAGTTTTACATGTATTTGTTCCCCTCAGCTTGTTCAATGCAAATGTTTAAGGTTCGACGAACACTGAGTTAGCCAGTCCACCGACGAATGGAAACCAAGTTAGTAAGTTCAGAATAACTCGCGAGAAATCGATGATTCGACTTACGGGTAACGTTTCACTCTCGATGCAAAAGCTTCGTCAAACAAGAACGTGTTAACAACTTTGTATCATCCAAAACTGGAGTAAACTTGCGGCAATAGAAAACTTGAGGACCATTCTCAAATCAGCTACACTATCATGTCTTGATCAATGCTGCAGTAGTTCCTGATTACGCGTCAGATATATGCAATGTAATTGATGTGAGCAAAACGAAGGACACCTAACGAGTGTTTACTACCATATAGTGGCACTTGAATGGGTGGATACCGGAGAATTTCAATCCAATCGTGTTTAAGCAAAACCAAAGAAGCTCACCTTCTCGAAATATATCGGCTGCACTTGGACTGACGAAACTTGTCGTCACCAATGACTGGATGAAAGTACATTCTCAACAAATCAGGACTGTGATTCCTCTACCGAAATTGTTCCTGATCAACCTCTAATCAACCCATCTGACTGACTAGTGAATTCATTTCTGCCTTGTTCTTTTCCTGTCTTCACTCCTATTTACCAAGCAATTTGGAACCACTATTGATCCCAGACTATGTGACCCCGTTCCATGGTCAAAGAAATTCCGGTTCGTTCACCAGCTTACTTCTTACTTTCCTTAAACAGCGCCAGATTTGTAAATGGCTCATGTGATCTAACAAATATACTGTGTCGAAGATGAAACCTTGCCAAGTACATCGCATTTAAAGACAATGTTGCGCGTTATAGTTGAGTCTGATTTGAGTCTTGGAGCTGCACTACTAGTCACGATAAAGATACTTAGGATAGCATCGTAAGTAAATGTATTCGCTGATGTTGAGAACCGTTCTGAGAAGGAACAAATACCCCCATTACGTTGGTCTGACATCACATGTTTCTTCTCCGTTCTACCAATCAAATTTCATGGCAGGATAGTTTAGTAA
>QNGE01006078.1:0-35480 GCA_008508345.1 Paragonimus westermani | reverse complement strand
AAGATTGTGCTTTATTGGACGCCTTCTCGCTACATTATCATATTTAGACGTAACCACAAAATCGTTTAACCAACCCCCCACGAATATGGTCAAAGTAAGAATGTGATACATTTAGCGTTATCATGTCCAGCCAGAAAAGTCTATTCTCTAAATCCAAAGCTTACAAGCAAAACAACATTAAGTTCAAATTAGTATCACAATGTGAACACAGATCCGATATGTACTCTTTCGCATCGCCATCATCACTAAGTGGCATTGAAAGTCAAAACTCGTTTTGCCTAAACTAACATTATTTCATGTGTGTTGAGCACCACTTGCATTCATCTGAGTGTTTTAACCGAGGCTCCATGGCAGTTATGAAAACAACTCTTCATCATGATCCTCAAAGTAATTGGCAAGTTGGTAACTGGCAGGCTGATTAGAAAACACTGCTAATTTTCCTAACATGTTCCGAAATGACATTTTTCGGTACCACTGCTTAATGAACTTCTGTCCACATAATGATGAATATGTGTAATGGGTATAATTTTCTTTATTGAAATTAAGCACAGGTAGTTTTCTTTGCGACTTTCTCCCCTTCATAAGAAGCATTTTCGGCTACTCAAAGAGATATGGGGAAATTTCTTTGAATTTCATCTCGTGTTTTGTTTCGATTTAGGAGTTAGACCTAGCAGAATAGATGTAACTTGGTTGGTCGAATCTTGCTGTCGCACTAACCCTGAAGCAAGCACAACCAATCATAATAAACTGTTTATGTAAAGAAATTTCATTGGTTTAGAAATTTGTAAATTCATTTAGGACCATTACGTATCAAAATCTCCCAAAAATCAGACAGTTGCAGAGCAAAGTATCCAATTTCATGTTTAATAGGGTATGAGTTCATCCGGTTTATTCAAAGAAATTTCACAAATATCGTGATCCGACAGGTCCAAATGTGGGAATATGTTTGACGGGGCATTCTGGGTTGAATACACTACTATCGGTGATAATTGCACAACTGATTCGAACAGTTCAAAATGTGACAATCCAATTCGTTTGTGTGACACTCCACTTCTCAGTCTCTCTCTGCTAGCATTAATTTTGAATATAACATGCATGTATGTCTTTGCACGGCACAATCGGCGCTCGGTCATGCGCAGCAGTCTCCTACTATTATCGGCTACTGAAGTTGTCTTCCATCTTTTCTTCTCGATTGACTACATGATGCGTTTGGGATTTTGCACCATCCCAACCACCCAGGACTCGTTGGCTCGTGTGATGGCTGCTGCTGCAATTAATTTAGGTTCGGACACATTCTTGTGTACACGAAATTGGTGTAATGTGCTCATAACATCTGCTCGAACCGAAGTCATTGTGGTACCTCTCCGCACTAGAAGATATTTCACGCGAAAATCAATTGTGTTCATCTATGCACTTGTTTTGTTTTCATCATTCGGATTGTCACTTGTTCGTGTATTCTACGAATATGCACTGGTATGTCAACCATCAGTATCAATTTCCAAACAACACTATATGGAAATACGGAGTTTTGATTTGTTGCCCCGACATTTTGCTGATCACTACGACGCTTACTGTTTTTTCATTTATCAAGTGATACTTCCAGTGCTCTTAGTGCTATCCATGTCGATTACAATCGCCTCTTATGTCTCGCCTTGGCGACAGTCAGCCATCTTAGAGGCAACCAGCATTCGACGTAGACATCAGATGAATGCCACACGAACAGTACTTTTGATGGCTCTGACATTTCTCTGTTGTCAGATGCCAACATTTATTTTTGTTATACTAGATAATTACACAGACTTCTTGGGTAATCGCACTGGTACAGATTTGACAATGAACATCGCTCATGTTATTGCTGATGTACTTCTTCTGCTAGATTCTGTAACCAGCATTTTGATCTACAGTTACAAACTACCTGGATTTCGCAATCATCTGTTCTGTCTCCGTGGCTGTCGATCAAGAGGTGACAACCAGCTGGTCGATAATACTGAGTTGACAGTGCAAGACGGTCCTTGTCGACTACCCTATACCAACTCTGCACGGACCCCATCATTTCCTACTTCGAACAAACAGATCACAGACAAGAATGATGTGGCAGGATATGACAAACTGAACGGAAACGATGAAAAACTGGAAAATGAGTCGGAGTATATTTAGGCGTTCTCCATTGTTTCACCATACCTTAATACACACTTTCACATGGTGCTTTCGGATGTATCACGCTTGTTCATTTGTTTAGTTCTCGGAGTGGACATGGACTTTGAACATGACCATATGGAATCCCGAATGTGAGATTTATTCTGTCCCATGGACTTCAATGACACAGTAGGAAGTGGCATCGACAAATATTTCCAACATTAACTTTTTACGTCAACAATATCATTGATGATAATTTTGTTCTACAAACCGAAGGCAAGTTGACAACAGAGAATAAATAAAAGTAAGAAGTCCCATTCCTGGTTCTGATGGATAAGTTGTCATAAAAATTAAAACTGTTGATTCATCAAAACTCTGTACTACAAGTGTACAAAGCACGCCAGCATAAACCGACCTTCCCCCAAAATTTGCTTGAAAGCAATCTCTACGTGCAAAAGTTTGTTCGAGGGCTGACCGTTCGCCACATGAAAAAGACTACCGTCCGAACATCCTAACTGTCAGCAATAATTAGGAAAACACAATGTTTTCTGTTTGGTAAACTGTTTTATATGAATTCTCAGAGCAACTTGTAACGTTGACACGTTTTTGAGTGTTTCAACAGAGGGTTCGTCTCTGTGACGGCCTGTTGGGGCATTCCGAGTTAGGTAAATAACTCTTTCGGATTCCAGAAGACAACTGCTTAGTAATGAACCAAGGCTTACTCATGTATGGGGAGTAAGCGAAACCGGACGGGTGGGCTGTCCATCATCCGAAGGCTTTCTATCGCACGTCGTAAATATCCATTTCCATTGATTGAATCTAGAAGTATCGTAGTGTGCTGATAGGTCATATTTGTTTAACCGAGATAGTGCGGTTGAAATAAACGTCAGAATCTTGTGTATTATACAGTGACTGGAGATTGAATAGAATCCTCAGAAGGTGACGAGAAAGTATCCACTAGCATGGTGAACGAGCCACCAAGCAATGGTCCGAAAATAGCGAGGTTTGTGGAACTGAACTGAAACAAAAGGGCCACCCCAGTTCATAGAAGAAAAAAACAAAGGTCCATTCTGTTTGAGTTACGCGATTAGTGTGGCCAAAGACAAAGTATCGTAAACCTGAAAAACTACCATTAAGGATTGTTCTAATTGGGAGAATGACAGTGTGAAGCATGTTATTTTAACAACTGTTGCAGAAAGCTGACGACAGGGAATTGTGCTCCTTCTATTTTCCTGTCGACTTACTCCATCAGATGAAAACGCTTCTTTATGAAATGACATATGCTTAGCGGAAAGCAGTGGCGGTTTGTGCATGGAAAGAAACCTAAGTGAGCATAGACTAAGCTCTTTTAAACATGCTCCATGTTACAAACCTCGTGCTGTAAATCCCCATTATGAAGTTGTTTGGGATACCATTCATCCAATACGTGTTTTTTTTATGAAGAATAGATATTAAACTAAGATATCCGAAGCAACATCATGGTCACTCCATTATTTTGTTCACATTTTTCGTCGCAAGTAATTAAGTAAACGAAAGCTCACAACTTCTTCAAAGTTTTATTTCAGTGCATCCAATCATTTCATTGGGAGTTACTCCATGTTTTATTAACTAAGCGACGAAGTGTTAAGTGACACTCTTAAACTTAGTGAGTAGGTTGATTATGCTTGGGTACTATTTAGAACGTTGCGTCATTTACATATGGAACTGGAAGTTATGTAATTCTTCCTAACTCCTCCAGCCGGCTAACTTAACGTCATACTGTCAGATTACTGAGTGTATTGTGATGGAGTAAGTCAAGTCACCTAATTGGCATGCTTTACACACCTTGTAAAATGAAGCTTCAGGCGTCAATGTTTTCACACTTCCCGCATTAACAAAACATAATATTTTATATGGGCTAAAGCGTTTGTTAGAAGGAC
The DNA here is from genome assembly GCA_008508345.1 of Paragonimus westermani. Lineage (NCBI taxonomy): Eukaryota > Metazoa > Platyhelminthes > Trematoda > Plagiorchiida > Troglotrematidae > Paragonimus > Paragonimus westermani. The sequence goes on along the minus strand of QNGE01006078.1, from coordinate 31,425 downwards.
GGAACCGTAAGACCATAAGTTCAGTCATATGTAGTAACAGTTGAAAAAGTTTGTATGTTTACGAGCTTGGTTGTTTGTTGAGCTCTAGAGAAATGTATGAACACGTCAGAATAAAATTCTGACTAGATAAGGGAATACTTAATAATTATTTTTTGTGTGAACGTACAGGTGTTCGTGATCATTAGGGAGGGTTTCGAAACAAGGAGTGACTGCTATTCGAAAGAACCATGTGGGTAAACATTTCACCTGCGTTCTTATCACTTCTAGCGGACATATTATTGAAACATATCTGCACAGTGCCGCAATATTATGTTAAAATAATACGGGTCGGTCTGACAATTTGAAAGCATCTTTTAATCAAACAGCATTAGCCGCAGAAGAACAGACCAATCAATGGGAAGATATGCTAACGGAAAATGTATCCAGAAAAAAACTATAAAAACGGGAATCATTTGACTTGTATACACATGTGTAGAGTTGGTATACCGGTGTGTAATGTAACAGTCAACTGGTTCAATGAAAGTTCCAAGGGACTGGAGACAAACTGATTACCCAATTTCGCACTGTACTTCGTTAATTGGTGGTAAATAAATTCTTGTAAGAAAAAGTATCCACAACTTCCGGGGTATTCGTGGACATACTGCAAAAATTTGATCATTTGTTCAGAACTCTTGAACCATGTTGCGGAATTTGAGTTGGACTTCCCGGGCTTGCTCTAAAAACACAGTAATTTCCGACGTAAGCTTTGAGTAGAGAGGGTGACGGGATAATTCCTCAAAGGAAACTAATACTCCACTTCATTCTGTCATGAATGTTAGTACAATGTCACTGCCAGAACAAATAGCACGAAATGGATGCTTCCGTTCGGCTCATTGCCAGTCCGACCTTATTATTCACTTGTTAAGGTATGAATTGCATTTAGTAATTTCACTAGGCCTTAAGGAAAATCTTTCGTCTGCTTTCAGATCTATGTCTTACTGAATGATATGACGGAAATTACAGTGGCAGATTAATGACTTTTTATCAATTACGCAGTTAAAGAAATATCCGAGGTAAGCAGCCATGTGAGTACAAAAGCTGCGGGTATCAGTGAGTGAGTGTGGATTGTAGTATCAGAAATTACCCAACACTTACGAGTAGTAAAATGAGCAGTCGGTAGCCTACGCTACTATGCACAATTTGGACGGAAAACTATTTCAGTCGCAATGCACGGAACACTTAAATTTCAAGTCTGACTGTTTAAATACTGTGATTTTCTATTTTAGATTCTGGGTCTGAACATCTATCAACTTAAGTGGTTCACATCCCAGCTGTAATTTTCACCCATCCGAAAAGCACTATAGTTGACCATAAACGTGTCATGTAACAAAAGATAATTCAGGAGATAATCCAGAGTACCGGTGTGAATGTTCTTTGACAATACTAATCTGCCTGCATTTGGGAAATGTGCGGAAGATTTACCAAATTTCTTTCAATCAAAAGTTCCAAATAGCAACCACCGATTACTGCAAAATCAAGCGTAGATTTCCTGTGCCCAACTAACCACATTGAGAACAGAAAAAGCTTGTCCAGTGATATAACTGAAATCATCCAGTCGAAGTGTGTAGTTGTCAGCATGCGAACGATAAAACGGTAGTGCCTAGTATGAGTTCATTTGCACACTGATCAACATGGTTGTTTCACAAACGCGTGGTCTGAAGTGCAACAACGGTCAGGACAAAACGTATTCTACCCACTGAGATCTATCGAAAACTATACTTGGGTAAATATTTGGGTCCACCCTACCCACCTCAATGGTGCAGTGCTTGCAGTCGCAGGCTTGTCCACTGGTTAGCTTGCTTGAACGGTGTTGTCTACAGAATAATTCATCTCAATAGAAATGGATTATACAAACCACAAGAAATTAGATTATTTTTGATAGATCTTACTCGCTGGTGAATTCAGAAACTCGAGAGTGGACAGCGTTACCTGGCGGCCACTTTTCCTTGTATACATTTATCACACACCGGTGGATTTCTTCTGGCCTGATCTCCATGAAAATGTCAGATTTAGCCACAGTTCAGCTGTTCAGGAATATTTTTTCTCTAGATTACCCAAAAACAAAATGCGAGAAAGCGTAGTAAAACTGTTGACAAACCTTAAAGTTAGGATACGGGTAAAAAATTCGCTTAAATCAGAAGTTCAACTTCACCTGGATTTTCTTTACCGTCGTAACGTTTGCAATAATTTTTTGTCAATTTTGCTTTCGGCTGTGCTTTTAGTTGAATACGTTTGATTTCATACTGAAATATTTTTCAAGAATCTCGGATGCACACAAAGTGGGCCCATATCATATTACCCCATATAAACAAGTGGTTCACAAGTATAAAAGGTAGTGTTATTAAGCAACTGAAAAAATACCACCAGGTTTTAGGATCATTCATTTGAGAGCGACTCGGTTTCAGCATGTCATTTCAAGAAGTATCGCTTCTATAAAGGGCTGACAATCTCACACCGTTTTGTACTTGAATTCTGCGCGTTTTGTATTTCTGTATTTGAGTCCGTATAGAATAGGAATGGACGCAAAATTCTAGATTCCAACTATGGTCTGTCTTTATGAAATCCGCGTATATATAACCAAAACAATATGAATGCCGCAACATCTATTCCGGAATAAAAATCACAAATCAGCTAATTAATATGTATATGTTTTAACTCATTGGGACCGGAAGATTGAAAAGTACAGTGAGTTATGTTCACTGATGACCTAGCTGTACATATAACTTTGTAACACCACATTACATCATCACTGTTGAACACTTTGACTATCGTAATTTTCATTTTCGTCACCATGAGTAAAAACAATATGAGTGGCCGTTTGCTATTTTTTATCTCGAGGATGTTAACTCGTTTGAAATATTTCGACTTACTGTTCTTATGACAGTATCAGAGTCAACCAGTTAAAACAATGTTTTAAAGAAAGAATTATATGCAATCATTCGGCAAGGTGCTACCAGATTTCCTCATATTTTCTCCAACGTTATGTACAAATCATTAGCAATACCAGAATTCTTTGCAAACATTACACACTCTGGGGAAATAAGGTACATTTAGAAGTAAATGCGAACGGAGGACACGGTCAAACACAAAGGTAGTAAACTTTCGTAAATCCTCATGAGTGTTCTGAACGTTGGTAAGCAGCAGTCCCTACAACGAGTTACCTGTCGATAGCGAATTTTATCGTATGCAATGGAATACAGCTTGATAACCACTTGATTCTTAATTGTTCAGTGGGAGATCTCGGTGGCTACCAAAAGCACTTGGACCGTCTAGCTATTCAAAGACAGAGGTGAAAAAAAACGTTGGCAAATATCCCTATCTTCAAATGACACAACCGGGGATGGTTAAATATTGGCGAGTAACATGAAGCGTTATCAAATCATATACGAAGATTCACATATGATCACATTACAGCTCACATGAACTGTGTTATGTGTAGGCAGAGCACGTACAGATTGATACCAGAAATATTTTGTGAACGATAAGTTCTCTACCGTGATTTCGCTAGCATGTGACAGAACGAGAAGTCGTCATTACGAACGGCACCGCCATTTATACTTGGATGCAACCAAGTTCCTCGTGACAATTATTCCCGAATGCTCATACTCCTGACGCTGATTATTGTTACTTAGGTCGATCATCTTACTGAGCAGCAAATGAATGTATCCGCTAATTACAACAGAACCGCAGATTCTCGTTATAATTTGTTTCCCAAGTGCTAACTTTCATCACGCACGATGTTTTCTAGCAGTTCGATTGTATTTTTCGATGGATACTTCTAAATTTGCTTTCTTACTGAAAATTCAAAAAAGTGTAGCTGGGCTACATGAGCAGAAAAACGTATCTCCGAGTTATCGCGTGAGTGGTGAAGCATTTAGATATTTGCAAAGTAGAATTAAATCAAAAATTCAAAATTTTCTTCAAAGAACCCGCAGAAAAGTAGATATGCAAGAAAATTAGAGAAGTGTGAATAAAACCGTCTAATTTGAAAGCCCCACCTCAGTCTGTCATTAGTTAGCGAACCGAACTTTGAAGATGGATGTCAAAAAGTGTTTTTCACTCGATGAAATATGCATTTTATAATCTAATAAAATCAAACGAACACCTATACCAAATTAACGTTGACAGTGCAGTTATGATCGTTGATTTCGGTTTGCTTTCCGGACACCAGTATGGATTTAAACGGTGGTTGCCAGTTGAAATTTGGCAGAGCACAATCTCCGAGACTGTCTAAAATTTTGGACATTCCACTTTTTTGTTACAATTTTTTCCCTCACCTGCTGAAAAATGTGAACTGCATGCGGCTGGCACTTAAGATGGGGTTGAAATGGTTTTGTGCATATTTTATGTTAATTGTCCCTAGTGAGGTGGTGGACGGTAATTTCGTTCCGGTTGGTTGTCATTTGTGCTAGACAGCTCAGGAAGTTAAACCCCCGGCATGTGAATGGGCATCACAGCGGTAGTCCACTGGCTATATCATTTCAGAATAACACGTTACCCCACTTGATTGGAATTGGCTACTTAGACACCCATACATAGAGGTCAAGTTGTCAGTTAATCAAGTTCAACATCTCAAATTGTTGGCTCATTGTTAGTCCTCTGTGTTAACTTGTCTTAAGGATACTACCTAACGGAAATACTGTGATAGACTACGTGAGATAAAACTTTAATGATTGGTAGTCACTTGTGTACATTTTCATATAAAACCAGTTAAAGAAACGAAAGAAAAATAACATATATATATTCAAATAAATCACTTCGGGCACCAACGTGAGCAATGAAAACTTCAATTGACAAACCAACCAGAACAAATACAAATTACTTAAGCCCACGGAAAAAAATTCATTTACGACTGCAAGCAACACTGATGAAATCCAAAGATATTTCACTAGTTTTAAACCGACAGAAGTCAGTGGAATATGAGAAAACAAACTAAGATATGGAGAATTTATAAACATTTCACTTCAGTATACTATCTTCTCTGTCGTTTGCTTTCCTGACTGATTTAGACCGATTTGTTCTAAAGGATCACAGTTTGTGACGGCTTTTTTTAAAGTTAGTTTCCGTTTTATACAACACATCTCGTCTTGGACGAGTTTGTTGCTGTTGTCATACACTGGATGAAAATTTCAACATAACTTAGTGTCACTTTGTCTATGTTGTCTTCTTTGGGGCTAATATATAGTGGCTAGCGAACATGAAATGAGATTACTCGCTTTGTTTGAAATCTTTCTGTCGATCCACAGGACAAACGTAAGTTAGTGTATAAACTCATTCGAGTCCGTTGGGAAAATATTCAGATTTGAAACTCAACTATGGTGTAAAATAAAACTTTCACTCATTTTACCTTGACTCATCTTACAGCCGACTAAGCAAATGAGAAACAGAACTCTTAAAAATATCTAACAACACAGTATATTTGAAAAGCAACAGGTAAAACGTTGGAACAGAGCTACGCAGTGAATTGAACAGCAGTTCTGTTAAACGCAACAAAGAAGAGCGACGGATAACCCGCGTATGCAGATGGTTACCTCTCAGCAGACAGACAATGTGCACACAGCAGCACGATCCGTAAAACAGGAGAGAATGTAAACAACCAGCAAAACCAACGAACGAGTGAACCTCAATGTAATGACTTGAGTTTTATTCTAGGAGCAGTTAGGCACATGAACATGTGATGTTTCGTACGAACTGTAACACCGAAATGACACATGCAGAAATTTCAGATGAATCAGAAGCTTGTTCCTGCACCAGCGCATACGTGGGAGCAGAAGACGTAGGTTCAATGACGATATCTTGTACTGAGTTTCAATCTCCTATTAGTGTAGCAGTCAGTTCAATGCATCGAGAAATACGTCTGAATACAATGTGCGCCGTGATTCACTTATCGTTATGAACAGGGAGATATTCTTTGAAAAACGTCTCTTACCTGAGAATCATTTCCAACTTTCAGTTGATGTGATACACTGCCCCCTCACTTCGTCGGGAGGCCAAGCAGTCTACCTCACTGAAAAACTCACAGTTACCCCACGCGGCTCCACTTTATTTCAATGCAACTCGCTAGTTCGGCACCCTCATCACCAGCAGAACTGCTGCTGCGGTTCAGCTTTATGTTCTTCCTGTTGTTCCGGTGACAGTATAATATCAAACGGCACTGGGTCATACCTTCCTGAAAGACTGGCGATCATTGAATGAACGTACAGGCTGTTCATAACCACGACCAACAGCACACATTTCCTTAACGTTGATAATACTCAGAAACATATACTTGTAGACTGGGCACATGACTGAAGATTCTCATTAGTACACTTATTGGCAAGCAAGATCCACATAGGATACTGCTTGTTATCTTGTTCTTCCCACTGTTTTCATATGAATGACATATGTAACTTCATTCCCTGTGCCATAGTACTAAGTTCAGTCGTACAAACCAATCAAAACTGTGCGAAACGCCATAAGGTTATTGAATACTATGGGGCATGTCTAGTCAACCGGATGATTATTTTCCAGTAGAATCTAATCCACAAGCCTGAACAGTTCTATGTTTAATCGAGGATCTAACTTACCATCCTGTCTTTTTTGTGGCAGCTAAGCATTAGTGTGAACCATTGATTTATTGCTGTTTATGATGATGCTGCCTTTTATTAGCAAATTTTACAGGTGAGCCGATCTCACCAGAAACAGCTTTGCTCTTCCAGTGTACCGAGGATACTGATTGCCAATTTTCGGCACACAAATCAATACCATTACGATACGGAATGTCTCTCTTTGACGAGCCATCGGATGATTGTAATTCACCTGTGAATATCTCGAAATGTGCGAATGTTTTATGTTATCCAGGTGTTGGTGACCGTTCTCAAAAACACGTGGGAGAGAACGTGGATTTACCCAATCAGGATAAAATTGTTTCAAAACAACTATCACTCAAACGCAGAAATAACGATATAGCAAAACATGTACTAAATCCCGTATCAATTTCGTTGCCAGAAAAGCCAAGTAACACCTTCCATACAGTCATTTTGGAAACATTCTTTACCGATCGTCGCAAGACCTCAAGATTTGTAAACGCATGTGTGCTCTTTCTGTTGGCTAGATTAAACAACAACGACTGTTACTGGTCCTCTAAAGAATGATCACGTTGTAAAGAACAATTCCATAATGGTTTGAATCACATATATTTATTCAGTACACTGATGAACTTTATTTGGAACCCTCCGATTTTATAGGGCTAACGATCGTCCTGTACTCCGAAGTGTACTCAAATCCTTCTCCAACACATACCCACCTACCTAGGATCCTGTGTGCTCAACCTCAATAGCCTAACAGTTGAATAACTCCTCAACTAACTAAGATGTTTGTTACTTCTAAATTAATTTATAAGCAGTTCATTATACATCTGAGAGTATAACATTAACAACATATCCCTCGTTTCCAACGTCCATTATTAAATACGTAATCTTCTAATTTTATTTCCACCTCAACTGTTAAAACCATCGTACCTATTTTGTTGTTGTTCAACATATGAAGGAATTGATAACTTAGGATCTCTTAACACTAACTAACTTGTTGAGATCTTTCTTGTTAGGCCGTATGTGCACAAAAATGTATTCAGTATGTCGTTTACACCATCGTTTCCGTTCGATTTGTTTATGGTCGTTGTGATGGGACAAGCGAAGCGGTGTGGCTGTCCAATGGAATTTGGGATAATAAATTGGTCTTCTCAGATGTGGAATAATTAATGGATGATCGAACTTTGGAAATTATGTTGAGGTCGATTGAACAGTTGCTTCGAGAATCTTGAAACAGTCGAGTGGTTAGTTCAAATTTACTTTGGGAGTAAGGCGGGTTGGATATAGAATTGGAATTGTTCCGATCATTCCGTGCGAACGAAAAAGAGAAATGTATTGTTCATTGACAGTCTCAACGATGTGAGTTTGGTTTATGGCTTGTTCTCACCCGCTTGGTGTGGTTGGACACAGTCCAACTCGGATTGCTAGTTTGCATTGGCTACGAACGCAATGGATCGGCATGGTGATTGTAATGCGTCTAAATGCTCAACATCAAACAGACATCCCACGACCGGTTTTGTACTTGTTTGTACACATCAAGTAGAGGTAGTCTGAATGGGGTGAAATCAAACCATGGCACAAATACACAAAAACTCCCCAATCAAAGACGGTGTTCATAGGACTGGGAACGGAGCGGATGAAAGCATTGTCTCGTAACGCAAAGGGTAGCCGGTTTGATTCTTCATTCGGGCCATCTATACCCGATGAGTACAGGCAAGTACGAAAGCGATCGTGGGGTATCGGTTTGAGGGTGAGCACTAAGAAGCATTCTTGCATTCACTTTCAGGTGTGAATATCTACCCACTGTAGAAAAACATTAACGGGCTTTTGATCAGAATAACACATTGCGTTGACCCCGTCAGTGTTACCACTTCATATCTCGTGTTTGTCATAACCGACCTTGAGAGATGGCTCACCTTTCTGTTTGCTCCTACTAAGCACCACCTTGTCTGAAATGTTGCCTGTTGAATACCGAAATGCACACTCCACTTTTTACAATAATATCAGATAGCAAACTCACAGTGAAGCTCATCGAGTACACGGTCCACGGTGTCACCCGAGTATTCCACTGCCTCCGTTTATGTGTTATTACGTACGTTGGCCAACTCTTGAACTAATCAGAACACAAACATAGTGAATTCCACTGCTTTTCTAAAAGCTCTGCAAACTGATCAACCAAGCTAACTCATGTCTTCTTTATTGCCAAATACTTGGTGTATTACAACGTTTCGTACGAAACGTGTGGAAGCATGTTGCAACCACATTCATGGAAGCTTCAAATTTTGGTCGGAATGTGTCCAACAGAGAACAGTGGTCGAGAATATTGTCCATTTTCCAAATAGGACATGAAGTGAATTTACTACGTTGACGTTTGTCAAGAGATTCATCTCCTGCCCGGGCCTGCTGGTATCCATTAGGTTTAGATATGTTCACCTCAAATTGAAGGTAAAATGATTCGGCAATATTTCCCGGTGATGACTCTCAAACCGACAATCCATGATCGGTTTCGTCATTGTCCGTTTCCATCGGGTAGAGATGTGCTGAATGGAGAATCAAGCTGGCTACCATCAGTGTTACAAGACAACGCTGTTATCCGCTGCATTATCAGTTCCAAGGGCATCGCTCATATGAACCTGAATGTATGTTCGTGATTCTGCAGTTATCATCCAGGTATGCAATGGGACATCACAAGAAGTCAGAACCGTAATTGCACCTTCTCACTTTGTTAGTAAGCATTCTCGACCTACTAGTCCCTGTAGGACGAATAAACGTAACTTCAGGCAACGGCTTTCATCCAATTTATTCCCGATTGTTTGGGTTCTCCAGGTTTTTCGACATGCCACTTTTCTCTTATTAAAAAGAAGAATTGCATGGTTCGATAACTTCGAATGGTTCTTCTACTAATGGCAATCTCTTCGGAGAATGAAGATATCGCGAGGAGCATGAGTCTAATTGTAGGCCAATCGTCAGGTAAGTTCTACGTTACGTTGTAGAGCGCCAGATGTTGCCGCTGTTTTGTTCATCATGCACAGTAAAACAAGTAATTTTCGAAACAACTTTGAAAATGTGCTCGACATTGTTCATGATCACTTGCAATGATTCCACTGCGCTAAATGATGCGTTAGTATGTAGTCCAAATGTAATCAAACATAGAGAGGGGATCGAAACAGTTCTTTGGAAGGTCCCCTGAGGGTGTTTCGAGAATGTTTCCGTGAAGTACAAAACCGTCATAATAAATTGCAACTACTGAAAAGTACTAGTGTTTATTATGTAGTGACGTTTTTTATTTGGCGATTTCGAACTGAATGTCACGAACTTTTGATTGTATTTAGATAAACTCTCTGACCAGCTGATTTTAAGAAGAAGCAATAGATTTGACTTTCGTCCTAATGAATACTTACGGGTGGTACATACTACCACCTTGGTTGGAATTTGAAAGTATATAGCCCCGAAACTCTGTCAGCAGTCTGAACAATGCTCAGTTGGTTCCACGAATTTCATGATTTCAAGAAAACTTCATAATTTCTCAACAGGGAGTAAGTGATCGCAACCAACAAAGCCATTCTACTTATTCTAACTTCGAAATGCTTGCACTAGCTAAACATAGTTTACACAATCCTAAGGTTGAACGATTGAATATGATCGTTCGGTCGTCTATTGTGAGGTTACTGGGGTTGTGGTGATATCAAACTACAAGACTTCGAGTGCTATCCCTGGCCCGGGAGAGGATGGACATTACTGATGAACTTTATTGAGAGAGGAACTGGAGCTTGGCGCTTTTTTGTTAAGTAGGCCAGCCATAAGTCTTGTCCAAATGAGAAGATAGTAATCGGGATTGGTGATGTTCACTGTTAAATAATTTCTGAAAAGTTGTAGTCGTTAAGGTGCCTGGCCGGTGTGTCAGCTTATGGATTCTACACTGACGGTGGTTGTGAGGGGTCCAATAGGCGTACTTTGTTGTCCGTATCCCTAGGCAAAATTCATATCCACTATGAAAGTGAAATTTTAGTGCTACTCCACCGAGAGAAATCTATAAAGCTTTGCTATTTTGATTAAATAGTTTTCAACCAAGTTATTTTGAAAACAAATCAAATTTCGTCCAAAATTGTGTTGATTCAATGTATTCTTTTTCGCACAGTTCGATCACGAGACTTCTGGGTAAAAAATTGCAATATCCACGATGTTCCCAGCCTCAAGCTTTTGGATTCTCAACCGAACCTTAACTTGGCCACCCCGATCGACCTAACTTGCTAGCTGAATATCTTTGTAACTACTGTATTATAAATTTGACTTCCCACCTCTCACATCATCAAACCTAAACTTTTTAGTCCAGCTTGATGACTTTCACGTCTGTCACCAATGCATTATTTCAATGAAGTCTGTTGAAAAACATAATTGATGATATCCTAGCGTCGAAGAACTGTGATTACTGCCATAACGTTTCGGCAAATGTCTAATAACTGGTCAAGCCCATAATCATAGGTCGTTTCCGGATGGGACACGTAGGGCAGTGAAGCAGATATACGTTGTGTTGAAGATGGCGCATCTGTCAAACATATGTCCAAAAGCGTCATAAACGGACGGACACAAATTATTAGGCGCCAGACGAATAATTAGCGCTCACATACAAGCATGATGAGTAAGTCAGTAACTGAAGTAAACGGTCTGACGCCCACAAATGCCTACGGGCGTTGCAATAAAATTCAATGATGAGCGTTTCCTTCTGTTATCGTGAATAGTAGGCGAATGACCTTCAATCGATCATCATCTAATCTCTTTTAAAATGACCATTTGGTCATTTTACAGAAAGGTGCATACTTGCTGGATAACGCTTCAATTTACATAGTCCAAATATGAGTGCAAAGTGGAATAACGTCAAGATTACTGATGAAAGAAACCAGAAGATGGTGTTATAATCATTAGAAGGCAAACAGTAGTTAGAAGTACACCCAAACTAACGTTAATCTGCAATCAGCCAAAAAGAGGCATCTGCACATAAGTAAGAAGGCCGGTGGGAAATGGTAGGTCGATTTCACAACACTGTCCTGCGATGATGGAGTCGAGTTATCACATAAGTGTGTACCCTTAATCACAAAGCAACTAGACATTCTTAAAGACACATTCAGGAGAAAGGGAGCAAGCCACTGACCTGTGCATGAAAGAACAGTAACAATTAACTGTAAATTGCAGAACCCCACTTACTGTTAGGCGTTTTTCCCACGGAGGACGGATTGCGTTCACTTAATGAAATGCTTTAAAACAGTTCGAATACGACATCAGTACTGGCAGGATTTTTCACTACGTGATCTGTCACAAAGCTTTTTGAACGCATTTTCATGATACAGCAGTGGGAGGTGTGCTAAGACGCATGAACTCTGTACACGTCAAGTTACTGAAGTTATAGGAACAACGGTAATTCATCTAACGGAGTTAGCACTTTTTTGACCGCCATTTTAATACAGCGCTATCATGCAACTAAATGTCATACTCATACAGAGTTTACTCACAGGTTAGACATTATCAGATAGTAAGCACTGCACTGACAAGTAAGTTACAATTATTCACAGGGTGAAAAGTTATGTCAGTTGACATTCCTGATTGCCTTGTTTGAATTATGTGAATGGTGTGTACGGCTGCATTCATGTCTACGTTCACTATCAGTCATGCCTGATATGTTTTGGTAACTCTGAATAGGGTATCAGCAAAACCGAACTCAGACTGTCAGCTGTTACGATACTTCTTCGTAGATCGCTTTTCTGAGAGATAACAGACTGGTTGAAAGGACAACCAAAAAGGGATGCCCCTGTGGAATTGCACTATGATTCCCTCTGAGATTTTCGTAGTGTAGGTATCCGCTGTTAGTGGGAAGTACATCTTACCGACAAGATGTACACCTTGACTGCTCAAATAGCATATACGTATAACCGAGACTTCGTGCTTGACGGGGTCGCAGTGGCAGTGTGATATACATAGTAGCAATGATGTCGTATGCGTATACATGTTCAAAAACCATCTGTCTTACACCGGTATGCCTCTTCGAGACTCAGCCGACTCCACCTGTTGCGCTCACACTAAGCAGACCGCTGCACGTCGTGGGTCAAACAATCTCGGCGCAGATACCGTGTTCAGTGGGCAAAAGTGTCCTCGTTCAGCAACGTTTCGGGTGAACCATTCGTTTTACGTGCATAGAAGTGTCCGCTTGTCCCCACTCGCCCTTATGACCAGTTGAACGATCAAATTAAGAACGGACAGAAATCCAGTAAGTTTGGGAATCGTGTTTGAACTGATAGCGACATCCGAATTCTACCCTGATTGTGTGAGACGCGTTTCTCATCGGCTGTCTTATCCACGCTCCACTTTAGCAGCCAGCCGAACTTCAATGTGTATCTGATGCATCTTCTTGCCTGTGCATTTCTGATGTAGCACCTTACGTGAACGGAGTTTATTTCCGTCATTCGAATATCTTCTGGTAAAAGACTGGTCGACAAGTTCAAGTTCATGAGGCTTAGAAGAAGAGATTATCACCATGAAAATATTATTGGCAAGCACAAGTGGAAGAAATATTTGTACATGAAAACGCTACCACACAAGCAGCAGATACATGAAACAATAACTAGAAGATATGTTATATTTCTACGCTGAGTCAAGTTTCACAACTTTAGTAACGTATAACCATTATGTTTCCAAAAAGGAATACATAAGTCACAGTAGTATTTCCCCATCCACAGCGCATCGTCTTTCCTAAAAAATGTGACCATACAAAAATTCGGCTAATCAAATTTAGATGTACTATTTTCAAGTTGAAAATCACTCACATTTGATCGCAGCCCTCGCACTCAGATGGACTATCCAGCCAGCATCTCTCGAAAAGAAGCACTAGACTCGAGTGTCGCTCACCTCATATATATCGCCTAGTAGGTTTGATGAGTTCAGTGATCTCGACCTGTCTCGGAAATCTTAATCGCAGGGTTATCGATTGGATTTAACAGGTAGTAACTGTGTCTCCTCTCTAGACGATCGGGCAACCTGATCATTGCTCACAAGCGAGAGTGGTTGAGCGTTCAGATTTTATAATTCGGTCGTGCCTAATGTGAGGTCAATGGCATAGTGGTTAACACGGTTGCCGCATGATTGCAATGACCGGAGTTCAAATCCCGGCCGTGGCAACGATATGTACTACTGACGAGCTCTACTGACGAGCTCCAATGAGAGTGAAACTCGAGTCTAGTGCTTCTTTTCGAAAGAGGCTGGCTGGAGAGTCTATCTGAATGCGAACGCTGCGATCAAATGTGAGTGATGGTCAACTTGAAAATAAACCAAATCCCCGACTACTCATCAGTAAGCATCACTTTATTAGATCTGTAAAGATTAGCGAGACAGCCTAAACTGCCTTCCGTAGGTGTTAAGAAAGAGAACAAAGGGCTTTCGTTACAGAACTGTTTGAAGCTTATTGTAGATACAAGTTATTGGCTGACCAGAGGAAGCATTCTGAGTTTGAGTGATTAAATCCAGCTGATTCCAACAATGTCTGCCCTAGGCAGAAGCGCTGTTTAGTGAATTCCCAATACGTTGTCGTATGTGAAACTGAGAATTACTACTGGGTTTCTTTTACCAACCTCAGTATAATGCATAAGTGATTGTACCACGACTCACATATTTGTCTCCACTTCACGAAGTTTTATCAAAGGGATAAAGGTGAGATGCTCCCGAACAAACACCTACTAATAAAACGAGTGAAAAATTCATATGGTGAAAAGGAACGTTTGGACAGGGAAACGTAGAAAAGTTGACAGAAGCTGACAAGCTTGCTTCTGGACTTTGTGGCAGAGGGCAGCATTTTTCACGTCAACTTTTGCGGTTAGATAAACCTGGTTAAATGTAGCAGTGTTTTACCACCTGTCACAAACTTTGATTGACAACTGATGAAACTAGTGTCCATTTTTCTTCCAGTAGAGCTCGTTTTCAAAACAATAATTTGCATAAAGATGACATGTTTTAATGGGTTGCGTCGAAGCGCAAAGTTCATGTTGTCAACGAAATTCGAATTGAGTAAAAATAGCTGTTTGAGATAGCTGAGTCCAAGTCTCTGTTCAGAACTGTGAATAGGTTCCACCGGGTCAGGTGACCTGATGTAAAAGAGTATTCACCTAGTCTATCCCATCTATCGATTGTTGGAGGTTCGAAGGACCCACATTGACGCTTTCTTAGCCCGGCCTAGTTTGAAGTTGCAGCTAGGTCTTGAGTGTTTTTGACAACAGCAATGTTTCCCATAAAGTACGGAGTTGCAGGGTCGCTTATTCGTCATCACCCCTGTTATGTACGTCATCAATTTCTCTCTCTACTCTCAGAGAGTCGGAAATAACTCAAGTTTACAGCGTACAGAAAATGAATGCACGTTGTCGTCATGCTACTCAAAGGTTGGTGAGGTAAACAACCGGAATTCTAAAGTTCTTGAAGTATATGATGATGTGACTACTCATCAAAATCCCGAGTCTAGTCGGCAAACATTACATGGCGGTACCTGTATACACCTAAAATTCAGTATGTTTGTAAGTTAGAACGTGAATACTACCGGTTTTAGAGGGAAGTACGGAAAACAATAAGTTTTTCGAACTCAAAGTTTTGTTGTGCCACTCAGTTTGAGTAAGCATTGCTCACCCGTGACCAAGCTTGGCTACTCTGCATTCATTCCAAAACACTTCCGTGTGATTTCACATCTAGAAAGACCAGGTCATGCAAGGCATTTCTGCAGTGTTTCTCCTCTGGTTATTTGTCCAAGATCCAAGGTTCCCAAACTTAACTGGTAAAATATTCATTCCATGTGTGTGGTCGCGAAATGAACATCACATCTTGTCTTATGAACGGAAGATTTTCCCATTTTAGGTATACCTTGAAATTAATTCGTGTTGTGGAGGCTCTGTAGATGGATATTTATGTGGACCAGAATAAACAGCGATAAACAAAAACGTGTTACTAAAATGAGAGTTGGTAATTCGTTCATCGAAAGTAAACTTGTGTTTTTACCGTATGTTGATTTCGAGGACGTTTCCCGTGAAAAGAAGATGGTCAGGTTGTCATTTCTCAGGACATTAACGCTAAATGGAAACGGTTCAACGTAAAAATGCGTCATTTGTTGCGGGAGTGCTAATCAGAATTGTGTTACATTTTCACCACTGTGCATAAGCAAGGAAAATACAGAACGAAAACATTGGTTGCTGGTCAATTACATCTAACTGCTTCAATTGAAGTTTACCAGTTAAATGCAAGTCGTACGAGCACAGTCAAGGCATGCCCCACTCAAACGTTGACTATATTAACAACCTAACGCCAAGAGAGTTACCGCATTAACATTGCGAACCTTAGAATACTGAGAAAGAGTTTTATTCAATTTAATAAAGCGCATGTCGTGACGAACAAATAATCAACCGAGAGGATAAGATGAACCAACAGGAAAAAAACCATACAAGTTAGAATTACACCATCTGCGAGGTGTAACAACACGAGGGAGCTGTTTGCTTTCCAGTCTTCCCAGAATGATTTATTCTGTCATAGTTGCTGACCTTCATTTCGGATAGCGTGGATAGATAACATGGCGTACAAAAATTTACGACTTTATTCAAACAAATAGTCGTATTAATCTAACGCTAGTGAAAAATCAATGGGTAACCGTGTTTTATCAGACCTGTTGTTGTGACAGATAGTGTAGCAGATTATCTAACCGTTGCAGTTGAAGTAGATCTGACGTACATATCTGTCAAAGATGACAAACCAAACGCTGATGAAACTTCATCTACGATAGTATATCAGCCGGACGTTCATTAGATGATATCGTTTTTAAAATGCACCGCACGATCACTGAGTGTGACTGACGGGTAGTAAGCTTAGATTGATCGGTCCGCCAGTCGAATCCATATGAATTAATCAATCAAACTTAAATGGTACTGATAATTTGTAGAACAACACATTTATCATGTATAATTCACTAATGTAAATGGAATGACAACTGTCCACTTCACCCACATATCGAAATTCAGTATGAATGGGTATCATGTATCCGTGTTACCACGGAGTACAACATTAGCTGCTGTTTTGTCAAATTAGTTTTTAGTTCTCTCATCCTCGCTGAATATTCCAACAAAACGGATAAACTTGCCGACATATTTCCTTTATAAGATTAACCCAGTACTGTGTCTCTAGATAACCCCGTCTTCAGCATCAATCGCTTTTGCCAGAATCCTCTATCCTGAGCTTAGTGATCGTTCTTCTCACAGAGTCCAGTACCTTTGGCCAACCAATTTACGTGTTCCGTAAGTCTGGTTGTTTCACTAAAAGGCACTGTTTGTTTACGGGTGTCCATTTCATATATCTTGAGTCCGAAAAATTCTTTGTCATGAAGCATAAAACAAGTAGGTTGGTATACACGACTTCACGCAGAACATGTTTCTGACGAGAATCTTTGTTTTGCGTTAGCTTACATATTTTGCGTAATCGATACCGGTCTTCTTATCAATTAAAAGTTATCCTCCTGTGATGAAGTTCAACAATTAAACAACCCTACTCGTAATTGGTCAGGCAGCATCACATGTTGACGTAATCCGGGGAGAATACGGGAATAATCGTTAGGGCGTAAACGCTCGAGAAGTGGCGTTTCTAACAAGCAACATTTTTGTTGGCGACTGCAACGTTCCAGGATTGTCAGTATACGTGGCTGAGTGGTAATGTTCCCTATGACTTCATGGTATATTCCGTCTGTATCATTTAAGTGGATCATTCATCCTTGCATCACTTGATTACTGGTGAGTAGTCGGGGATTTGGTTTATTTTCAAGTTGATCATCACTCACATTTGATCGCAGCGTTCGCATTCAGATAGACTCTCCAGCCAGCCTCTTTCGAAAAGAAGCACTAGACTCGAGTTTCGCTCTCATTGGAGCTCGTCAGTAGTGCATCTCCTTGCCACGGCCTGGATTTGAACTCCGGTCATTTCAATCATGATGCAACCGTGTTGACCACTGCGCCATTGACCTCACATTAGGCACGACCGAATTATCAAATCTGAACGCTCAACCACTTTCGTTTGATTTCTTGATAGATAGCAATGGTACGCGTTAAACTTCGCAATGACTGAACCCAGTAGTTTATATTTTATTGGGACGGAGAACTTTGAAGTAATAACCACTGTTATTGGAAAGTCATAGAAAGGTTCTCGCTGCCTTACTGTCCAAAAACCGACCGGTTTAATTACACACTAAAGTTGTGCTTGGGTGTAGCTGTCCTGCCTAGTAACGTGAGGAGGCAGCCGAATCCGTTCAGTTTCAGTCCGTAACCAAGAAAACATTTTTTTAGATGAAGATGTGTACTCACCCAAAATACATCGATACTTTTCAGTATAGCAAAGGGTTCGTATGAAAATGAGTAATGCAGTTTCCACTAAACAGAAAATTCCACCTTGGCATTCTTACCTGAGAAACGTGGACCTGTCAGGTTCAAATCGTGTGTGCGATCTGCTCATTGATTCACTGGTTCAAAAAGCAGACTTCACCAGTATTGGACACCTATATGATCATTACCGAATATCGATCGTTCATCACTGGAGCTTTTCTGTATAAGAATATGTTCGTCTCAGAATCGTCTGACTAAATGTCACGAGCACTGGTAATACCGCGAATGTGTGGGCTGCAAATCGGTGGTATCGGTACCAAACAATGCTCAAGTCCCTCTAGATATTTTGGGTATATTGGAAAGGTTGTATGGAATATTCAGCATTAACCTGCCCAGCAGATCATTGGTATATACTGTTGTAAAAATGAGTATGTTGTGAGGTCTGTTGCTAGTTCCCCATAATTTATAAACTCAAATCGTACGAAGTTGTACTGAAAAGCAAATTGTTTCTACCAGATTGCTTTTTTAAGGCGTACTGAGGCGGATGTAGAAATGCAAATCATATCATACGTTCGCCAGATAATGATGATTACTTGAGCACTTGGTATTTAGAAAGAAATGGTAGCAATTACCAGCTACTACCACAAACTGAAAATCAACGACATTTGACGATAGCTATCACATTCGTATAAGCCATCCGACGGGCTCACTTCAAAAAAAAACACTAGACCCTAGTTTCTCCCTCATCGCCACTGGTGCATATTCTCGCATACATCAAGATTTACACTCGAACTCTCTTGCATCTGAGACTAGTGTGTTGACCAAATCACCAGTGATTCCACAACAGGCATGACTGGACGACCATATTCAGACGCTTAACCACAAAATTGTGGGAGTGGTGTACAAATTGTCCAAACATTTTGGAATAAGAATGAGCGGAATCATGTCGCTGATTTCTATGAGTAACCCCTTGATCAGAAATGTCTCCGTTGAGTTAAAACTGCTGACTTTGTTCAGCAAGCTGACAGTGGTTCACCCTATTGACAGAAGTTTCGGAGTCCCGAATGTTTCCTTTTTGAAGATAATCAGAAAACATGAAAACTCCATGTGAGGCCAGGTGAATTTTATCATGCTGGTGCTTGTTGGTTGTCATTATCGTCAAATCACGGCGGTTACACAATACCTTCCAACATAGTTTGAATAGGAGAATTTGGTTGGCTATTCGGCTCAACGACCACATACGTCTTTTTGTGTGAACAGCGCCGAGACAAATGTTCCCTTGTTTCCTGCTTGTTTACACTCTATAACATACGAATAAGATTCAGGTCGATTTAGCTTTTGATACACAGACTTCATTATTGATTCACAATGCTTGCAGAAATGTATAGAACTGCAAGTTACTATTCTTCTACTGCACGGAAGCAACCCTCGATTTAGTTATTGTTTCGTGGAAACTCTCGGAACACGTAAATGACGCTTAACTAGGACTTTCATAAACGTTTCTGCTTGAAAGGTTCATAAAGCACAGATCAGTCAGGTCTTCTGAATCATATCACCGGTTGCAAACCCAGGTGAGATTGCTATAACACCGTGTATGATATGCAAGACCCCAAAAAAGCATGACAACATAGAAACACAAATACCGTGTATTCACAAGTGTGAAAGGTCTCGGTTTTATGGCTTACGAGTGTAATTATTCTTTGCCTATCCCAGCTGGAGGCGTCTTTCATTTAGCCTACTACCAGGAGTATTGTTCAAGTTAGGATTATGGCAGGGAAAAAAGCGCTCGAACAGCCAATATTTCAAGGGGCCTCTCTGCGATGATGTTGGAAACTTGTTCAACAAATTTTGTAGTGTAACACTGGGACTCACTAGAAAAGAAACAGCCGGTAGTAATTATAAACATTCATTATATCTCATGAAGTGAGGCAAAAATAAAGTGAACACTGAAAAAGCACAAATGTTCCGCCTTCAATCGTCAAAACAAATTGCTGGATACCCAATCGTTAAATTCATTCCAGTTGATCGAAATATGTGATTGTCACAAATCATATGAACGCTTAAAAATAATCACAGTTTGCCAGCCCATAGCTTATAATGCTGTAGTATTAAATAAATTGCTGGTAAAACTTCATTCATTTCCATCAGTTTCTGCCGCTGTCAACGAAGTCTGTAAGGATATCACGACCATACATATTATGATTTAACGTTTCAGTAGACGTTTTGCGTTAACCTTATATACCTGAAACGTGTTAACTCAGCAACGGTTTTGCAAGTTATTCATGAGTGGTTGAATGTGTGAGTACCGCCTTTAGGGAAATTTTCAAAAGCTCCGAGGGCTGACTTCCTAGCTGCGCTCACATAACGTGTTGAATCTTGTCGGATGAACTCTGCGTTTCAGTTGTACTTGTGACTGACCCTGAGTCATGTTCAGCTTATCTTTCTCCCAAAACGCTTCAAGGGAGCAAAATCACAAGAGGTTCAAGAAGTGGAAGAAAAGCGACAGTGATATACCATCACCAGCATCATGGATTATTGATACTTGTTGTCGGAGATGGCTTGCAACAGTCACTAATGAATCAGTGTCTGTTAACCATCACCGAAAATGATTAGTCAAGCATATCTACTGAGACACCATTTAATGTGTGGATACAAAGTACGATGTGGTGTAACCAATCTGTTTGGATTTGTAGATAACCCACTGTCTTACTGAAATACTCCGAATGACATGTGCGCATGACCTAAAGTTCATTGTTCCTACTGAATTACCCTGAAGCTTTTCAACCTAAAACTAGAAGATCAACACAATAGTGTGCCAAGATTTTTACAGTATATTTGATATCACTTCAAAGGCTTTACCCTAAGACAATGGCAATCCATAAGTGGGCACGCCTGGTTTCATTTACAGCAGTAAAATACCGCATACGCGGTTCACAGCTCACGCATCGTCGTATTCTCATTCGTTCTTGTCTACACTGTGTTGATTACCAGTGTATGGCTTCGAGTGCAGATAGAGAGGCAGTTTTAGTGTACGTTTCAAATATGGTAATCGATTCAGTGAATCTAGAAAACACATTCAGTATGTACTGGATTCCTTGCGAGGCCACTGTTCGATCTTGATGGATATTCAAGTGGTCCTGAAAAATAGAACTGTACTTGACCAGCGATAGTTTACGTAAATTTTGTAGCTTCACATTTACCGTTGGGAATTTCAATTTTTCTCCTCTTCCAAAAACTTGTACATTATGGACGTTAAACGATCAGCGAATGCAGCAAAATCTGTCTTAAATGATTCGAAGTGTTCTTGAATTTCATGTGCCGCAAGAAGCCTCATACAGTTACAGAATTAGACAGACACACGTACTGAAACTTCACTCAGCTCTGTTTCAGTATGCAACAGAGAATGGTATCGGCTGGGATCTATAAAGAGTGGTAAATCTTGCTGATGAATACAACTCTGTGAGCCTAGCAATTTGTGTTGGATCATTTCTGAAAGGGGGATCCTAACAGTATGTCTTAGGGCATTTTTTTCAACCAAACAAATTATTGTCTACGTTGGCAACTTGAATGCACTACCACTTTGTGTTAGTTGTTCGACCGTATACTAGAAACCTAGTTCTTGATCGGATTTCCTTAGTTTCTTTGAAAATAAACTCTTTCGGCAGCATGTACATGTGATGCATACTGGTGAGGTTTCAGTAAATCACCATATTCAACAAGTGTGCTTCGGAGAGCGGATTACGAACGTTCACTTACTCTTCTCAAGCCACTGAATGGAGAGGAGTAACTGATTGATCTGGTTTGCTTTTAAAGCATCTAATGTAAGATTTATTTGTCCTTGACGAGAGCACACATGCTTTCCACAACACTGTCGTCCAAAAACCATAAACAGGATCGAGTTCGAAACTTTTTCATCTAGCATAGCATAAAGTGAACAGTGTGATGATTAACAGATCCACCTTTATTATTGAAGACATGTTTGATAATGACAAGTGATAAATCTAGTTTTTTCCGTAGACCCAAAAGATCTTTTCTCGCTACGGCACTGCATGCTGATGCAAGTGGACAAGAGCGGTCTATGTGAGCTCAAGAGTTTTAAGGGTTGATCACAAACTAATAACGAACCAAAACTCGAATATGTAGAATTTCGCAAACAGAAGATGATGGTCGACTCACTTTATTTTCTCCATATCGAACATAAGTTCACTTTTGATAATATCAAAGCAATACACGAAGTGTCATCAGATAACAAAAAAATTGAATCTGTTAAGTGAACAGAATCAGCCAATTTTCGAGTCACTGGTGCAAAAGCTGTGACATCATGTCACTTCCAGAGGTTAAAGCCAGAAACTGTTGTGTGGAAATGAAAGGATAGAACGAAGGTATCTTTGTTTGTACACAAGTGCAACGTTATACCAACCAACCTGGTGTCGGTAACACTAACGTACAGAACTTTACAATAGATATCCCAAACGAACCTGTCATTGCTACAGAAAAACAAGGACTACCTTAGAACATGAACCTTCTAGAACAGCTAGGGTTCTGGGAAATCCAAGGGGTATTTACTGTGCACACAAACCAAAGTCCCCTCATATCTCTGGTCAACAAAGTTTTATAGTTTACAGCGGTGTGTTTGGTTAAACCAGTAGGATCTCCATGTCGACACGGTTGCCTCATGAACATGTGGCCGGAGTTCGAATCCCGACCGTGGTAAGGATATGCACTACTGACTAGCTCTAATGGCATTGAAACTCGAGTCCAGTGCTTTTTTCGGAAGAGGCTCGCTGGAAAGTCTATCTGAATGCGCAGGCTGCGATCAAATGTGAGTGGTGTTCAACCTGACAATAAGCCAAAGCTCCGACTACTCATCTGTAATAAAGAGGAGTAAAAATGTTCGCTGCTGACCCACTTTCGAGGGTATACCGTCCAGAAGCCATGATCTCGGAGGTGATACTGGAAATCGTTAATTGTGGTACATTCTCTGGTAGTGATAGAAGACGCCATAACCGGACTGAATATATCTTACGTGTACAGCACCTCAATGCGACCAGTTAGCCGAAATTTATGCATCACAAGTGTATAGCAGCTACATATACAGTAAAGTCATACGTCCGTTTGAGTCATATTCCCATTACTAATGAGACATTGCCATTCACTGCAGTAATTACGGATTCGCTGTATTTGCAAGGCAAGCCGAAGCACGTCCATCGCACACATGAGAAATTGAATCCACGCTTCAGAACATCACAATCACCGGTGAGTCCTGTTGGAAGTCAGTAGGCAATTTAGAAAAACAATGAACCTTCTTTTTGTAAGTAGATTGCAGGCGGCTTTCCGTGGAAGAGTGTTGTGATCTTCAAGAGATTTTATGGACGTCTTGTTAAAATAAAACAGTCGTTGATTTAGTCATAGCATGATGCAGTGCAATCAACATGTTGATATGTTGAATCTCTACCTGTCGTGTGCCTGAAGGGATGCTCTTAGACAAAAGGCTGTTTCTTGGAAAGTAAAGGTCTTTCTCTATGGAAACTGACTTTAGATACCACCTACACAGTTAACATCTTACTAAACTCAACGAAGTTGAAGCTGTTGTAAGTCAGAGTAAGCAATGGATGTTGTTACGTTCCTTAAGAAACTTATCGAATTCAATGGTACGAATTTCGGTCAGTGTGCAAATGAACGACGATGTATGCAAAGCCTCATGATCAAGAATTCAAAAATCTGTCTATACTAGCGTTGGGAGATAAATTTAAACTTAGCTGTTTTCAGACCCTAGCAACACATTGAAGAATGGGCATTAACGTATTTAGACAACTTCATCGCTTGTACTGAGGTGGGACGAATATAAGCGAGCCAGAATTAGATCACATACCACCTGTAGAACAGGATTCAGATAGGGGTTGGAAGCAACCTCAAGAAAATAAAACTATAATTATCTAACAGCATAGCGCCCGATTGGAAACTGCATGGACTTCACCAAATATTACTGCCAGAAACATCACGGTCGAATAAATGAACTACTCGGTGTTATGTAACTGAACAGATCTGCTGGCTTAAAACTTCAATTTACAGCAACGCAAATAGAATGAGTACACAAACAGTCAGTCAGCCAACAAACAGTTCACTCAAGCAGAAACTGGAGAAATGATTATCTTCACGTTACAGGAAGATCAACCTATAACCGCCAAACATGACAAATTGATCGAATCACGTCTCCATGCTTATTCTGAGGTTTGATGGCTTCACGGCACTGACTGTAAGACACACTCTGTCCATCCAACCGAATGGGGTGTATCCAAGCAGAAGACAATTTTCGTATATTGTTTAAGCATACAGAACTATGAATATTTCGCCAACATATTCAGAATAATATTTTCCACGAAAAGATATCACACCGACCGGAAATAATTCAAGGTACGGTTTGTGGATTATAGCACACGTGCCAGACAATTAATCCATAAGAATTATATTATTGGCAGCAGTAGAGTCTGTCTATTTGTAGTGGCTGAACAGATGTAGAAATTTGGGAGAAAAGAAACTGTACATTCTCTCATAGCTGATACTTTTCGTTATTATCAAACATGCTCAAGTGCTGTGTTTCACTTGGAGTTATATTCATACCTGTTGTCAATGTTATCAGTGCAGGAGATCCATCAGTATTCATCATTTTACAGAACATTTTCTCTTTTGCCACCCACTGCAATGGAAGTCTCTCAATCATATTCTGCATTCACTGGGGCAGCGTTTCCCTCTTAACTAGACGATGTGAGTTTCCTGTAGATTGGTCAACCAAATTTGTACACGAAAACCTTTTTTACACACATGTCATGTCTAATGAATATTCCACACATCAAGGAAAGACCGCAGCTTTTTGTTAGTCTCTGCTAACTATCTGTTTGGCAACCGTAGCTACGTTACAAATAACATTCTGAAAATTTTCTATCTGCAACAAGTAAACTGTATAAAACTGAGAGGCCTTTGAGAATGTGACCCGTGCCCTCAAAAAGTGCACATAGTCCGTTATTAGTTAATAGCATTTGTGAACATCACCCAAATGAAACTACTAGGTAAGCATATCTGTCAGTTTTGGCGCTTGTGACTTTGGTGGAGGGTTGAGGTGAGATCTGGGGTGTTTTCCTTGGAATGACGTTCAGAAGCCGTTCCATCACGCAAACCGCAATCTGTTGTTGATTAAAAAACATGCGGAAGGGTACATTACACCAAATGACTGACAATATTCACCACAAACAGCTGACAGTACGTGACGTGAGCATATGGATTCGAGGTAGGTTGAAATCCATAGGGCTAAGCTGGTAAGGAACAGGAAGGTAAGGTTAGTACCAGAGATGATGCCATCAGCACACCGAGAATCGTACCAAGCCAACTATGGTTTATCGCGTACCGATTAGCGGTAGAAATCGAAACAATTGACAGAAGTACCGCAGACTTTGGTTACTGGGAGGCCCGTGTACTTGGTACTTCGACGTTGTGTCTATTTTTGCACATTCGGCAACTAAGCCACAAGCTACCAACTCTTAATCTGTCATGTTATAGCAGCCGATAAAATTGGAACAGGATGATCTCGAAATGAATCGTTGCTCAGTTTTGCATACACCTGAGTCGAGACCGTTGAAGCCGTTGAAACGGTCTCCGAAAACTGGAAACATCGGCAGGCATAGGCCTAGAACGGGTGCTGTACACAACACTTCTGATCTGAACATTTATACAAGCTGTGTACTATCTGCGTCAATTAGATTTCTCCAGCATCTTTTACCGATATTCCTGAATCCACCCTGACTATCCTGAAGACACTTCTCCCAACACACTTAACTTTAACAAGTGTAGCTCGACCATCATTTTCCTAACAGAAGAAGTGACGGAACAGCCCACAGAGGATGGCGGCATCGAAACAATGCAGAATATGGTCTGGTTTAGCCCATCTGCTACTGATTATCGTGAGTTCTCTTCGCTATGTGGGAAATGGACAACAGAACTAAAATTAAATTGAACTGAATTAAAAGTAATGCCGTTTCCCGTAACAACAACATGAATGAGTTGCGTATTTTCCAAATTCAATACGGTAAACGCCCATGGACTCCCTAGCTTAGCAAATTAGAGAGGACAGTAGAAACGGAACCGTGATTAGCTTTGTGATTAATGCATTCCACAGCGACAGGGTGATGGGCACGATGGTGCAACCTAACATAATGCATTAGGCAGAATGTCCATAATTTGAACTCAAATGTCTAAGATAGGCGACCTAAGTCACACCAGACTTTAATTCACAGACCTTAAATTTGAAGTGTTCATATCTCGAATTATTTGTGGATGCTTCGGGCGGTAGTAAAGACGACTAAGATCACAGCGGGTGGCAAGTGGCCTAGGAACATCCATATTCCGATGTAGGTTAATAAATGATCTGGACGTAATGAATAAAGTAAGTGTCCCAAAATCACTTGGTTACAGTATTTATCTTAATTACCATAATCGATTAAGGACATTAGGACAATTCACAAATTGACCAAAATTAGTGTCTAAGGGCTTTCAATCAAGCAAACTTTGATGCGGCTACAAAACAGACAAAATGATTTGCATGACTAAATTGCTTGACTGTGCTAAACTTGGGCAACAGCATCTTTGATGCCACTCAAAATCGTCCTTGACCTAGTGAAAATAATGTTACTTTGAGCGACTGAATCCGTTAGCCCAGTCACGTCAGAGCTGTCATGAAAGGAGCCCAGTTCAAATACCAATGTTTTTCTGTTGGGCTGGAAATCAATTCAAAGTCAGTTTACAGTGAAACAGCAACAGAAATGTGAAGTTGGCACATTCGAACTTTGAATATGCGGTTGTTTCGCTGACAATGGCAGTATGAGTGTGTATGTCTACTCACCAGATTTTTTATTTGACTGAGATATAGGTGCCACTCAGTTCAGCCCCAGTCACCTTGAAAATGTCTCAATGAGTCGGTCAGCTAAACTCCAGAAAGTTCTTTTTAATCATTTTCAATCAGTTTGGGAACTTTTGAAGGCATGGAATAAAATCTTAATCAGCTCGTTCATCAGATTCAAGGAAAAGTGACTTGGCAAGCTGTTGGCAGATAGCTGTACTTTTTGTGACAAAATCATACTGAACAGTTCATCTCCGTTGAAAAATGGTTAAGGTAGTAGTGCTTAATTTTCTTACGACAAGAATTCCCATTTTGTTAAAAATCGTACAGCATGACGAACGCATGCTTTCGACAAGTGATCGTGAGATCGACACGACTGTCCGGGAGATTGAAAGGGAACCATGAGGTCCGATTGGTCAAAACTGAAAGCCCTACAGTCACGTATGGAAGGTCGCGAGGAACAAGATAATATAACCCTAACGGAAAAGAAGGCGGTATTTATTTCACTACCATTCATAGGGGATACACTTGACGAAACAATCACTAGGAGACTTAACACTGCTAATAATAGAACACGCTATGCTGCCAACCTACGTGTTTGTTTCAACTCTACTCCAGCCCTGTATTTACGGTTAAAGGATAAAGTGCCCGTTTCTGTGACTTCCTTTTGTGTATACTCATTTACGCGTTCCTGTGGATCTAGTTACGTGCGTCGCACGACCAGGCACTTATCTGAACGTATTCGTGAACATCATCCAACCTGGATTAATAACGGAGTCACCAAGACGATTAACAACGCAATTGTTGCACACCTCGTTGATACAAATCATACTGTNACTGTCAACCTGGCCTCCTCTTTTCGTCCGATTCACTCAAAATCTGTCAGATGCCGAATTTTGGCCACGGCTGAAACGGTCGGAATTCGACTGAATAATCCACCTTTATGCACACTGAATCGCTTTGCTCAGGCGTTGGAGTTGCCATGGCCAACCACCCACACCTAGACGGATCAAAACGCCATGGTTCCAGCTACGTCATAGTGGTGACAATCGTATAAAAAGTCGTCTTCGTGTGTGCCTATGACGTGTCTGACCTCACTTGAACTTGTCATTTGTTTTGTTCACTTTGCCCTGACAAGTGTGTTTCATATAAATGTTACGTAGTTGGCTTGATGATAAATAACCGAAAACGAGCTCGTTCGTTAGACCATTTTTCTGATTATTCATATAGTTACCAATACAAAAAGAATCGTTCAAAAATACCCGTCGAACTCATGAGGACGACGGAGTAGCGAACAAGGCTTGCTTTCTGTGTTTGATCATTAGGATAATTACAACAAAATAAATGTGAAAACAGTGACTTGTGTGAGTCAGAAAAACCGTCAATATAGGTTAAGCACGACGTGTTTGTTATCAGTTACGCCTTCACCGTGCCAAATCGTGGGCTTGATTGATTGCGGACCAAGGGGAAGTAAGTGTTGGCACGAACGGCTTCGGAGCGCAGAGGTTTGTGCAATCGGATGCTAATGTTTTCAGCAACGGAATCCCATCATTTTTGATCGATTCCTTGACACTCGGTAGACAATGTGAAAAGCATCTTTCTTACTAACAGAATGAATGAAGTCCGTCAAATGGGCAACAGTGAACAGGATGATGTAGTACGACCAACATATATAAACGAAAATGGACGGGCCAATATGATCACCATCGCAGTTTTGTTCCGCTAAGACAAGGGCGGAAACTGATGCATTATCTATGGTCTCGCGTTAGAAACATCTGCTCGGAGGATTGCTGGAGGTGAAACTTCATTGTTTGCTCACCAGTACGCCTCGGGAGAATGGTTATCCGACAGATTCATGGGAGGAAGCGTCATCGCTACGCCGATTAGGGACTTATAATTTTGGAGTTGAAAAGAATCCTGTATTTATCTTTTTCGTGTTCTGGGGGGAAATAACTACCGAACAGAGGATTTGACGTTTACAGCTCACAGTGTCTTACAGACAGGACGCCTGATCACGACCAGTCAGTGTTTGTGTAATCTTTCACCTCGTGCAGTTCTAGAGCAAAATACCTCGTTTATATGATTAGATGACCCTGCAAACCGATTAAGTGGCTTTTGCACAGCCCAGATCACAAGCTCCGTCACTAAATTAATCTTTAGTGAGCAACCACCAACAGACTGGTCAAAGGCATTTTGGGTCGCACACTAAATTCCGATCAATCGCCCGAAGTCAATCATGTAGCGGATTTCGGCAGCGGCCGAATCGATTGCACTCAGTTTACTTAATTTAGAGCTTCGTTCACAGAACAATTCCCTACGTCCTAACAACACCCTCGGCCTCGAGCGGTTCATACCTTTCAATTATTTACGCGCGTACATACAAATTAAGTCGACCGTGGGAAGTAAGTCTAACCTGTGTCC
The DNA here is from genome assembly GCA_008508345.1 of Paragonimus westermani. Lineage (NCBI taxonomy): Eukaryota > Metazoa > Platyhelminthes > Trematoda > Plagiorchiida > Troglotrematidae > Paragonimus > Paragonimus westermani. Next base: position 2,125 of record QNGE01006078.1, on the reverse strand, counting down.
AGAACATTTCGTGAGGACATATTTTTTTACTCATAAGTGTGTGCTTGGTATAATTCCGATTTTGACTAGTTTGGCCTCCTAGTTCCTTATTACTCTCTTCTATAGTTTTAATAACTCGAAGATGAATGATCAAGAAAGTATGTTCGTCGCACTCTGTCCCTCAAATTCTTCATACGATGATATGAAAACGATTACCTTTATGCATGAAGGAACAGTTCTTCTTGGAACCGCTTCAAGGGTTTGACCAAATAATCGTGGTATTCGTACATTTAAGCACAAAAAACATTATTCTATTTAAAGTCTGTATCGTCCGGTAATCAGTTCCAACCTAAAGTTACACAGGTTTTTCCCTTGCCTATAGACTCATAATGCAGAACACGTTTGGCAGGATTTGGATAAGTAACTTTGGTGTCACCGGTCGTGCGTATTATCCATTCGACCATAGGTCATTGCATGAGGCTGTGTCAGGCCGGGTTCAGGCATAGGGTTTTCCACATTTTGAGATTTCTTTTTAATTTGACTCTTTCGTGAAGCCCAATCGTTCGCTCATGAGAAACCGATGCCACCTCAGGTTATTCCAAATATAATTGAAAGTGAAAACACTTCTCACCCTAGGCCTGTGTCACATACACTCTTTAGGCCACCGATTCCGTCATTACACACTAATATCATCGTGTAAAGTTGAGCTTGTGCGGATATTTTGAAAAATTGAGTTACTACCGTTGGAAACTACATGAAAAAATTTATGCTGGACAGCAACCGATCAAATCAGATTTAATTATTGACACATCTTCAGCAAAAAAGTCCTAGTGACAAAAAATTGTATTGGACAAGAATTTGTTCCGCGTTTTATCTACCTCCGAAACAGATTTCAAGGATGATAATATCCTCACAAAGGATGACATTTTCTTGTGTACTAGTTGGGAGAGATAAAATTTAGAAAACTTACTTCAGTTCAATGGCCAAAAGTTGTGTATGAAAGAGGGAACTGGTTGAAACGACCTTTTTATTTAGCAGATATGTAGTCAACAGGTGTCTTGCAATGAGAAAATGTCAGAAGCTTACGTGTTTGTTGAGCAAACGAAACGAACCGCGTGCAGACAAATATTCCTTTATTTTGAAGGTGTTCAGAGTGCCAGTGACATTATTGTCATAACCTCGCATCAATAGACAACTATAGTTTTAATAAATGTCATTGGACTATTGTCTTTTTCTAATGGCAACAGAAATGCCCATCTTTTGATTCGTGTCATGTTAGTTGTGTTTTTGCCTGCTTTCAGAGTAATGAAGTGCATGCATAATAACAAGGGTCTTCTACCGATTTAAAATGAAGAGATTAGATGGAGCCTATGTCCTGAGAACTGGTTTCCGATTTTTCATCAGTCATGACAGTATTAAGAAAACATTGCTCAACAGCTGACCAGTCGCCTAAAAGAAGTATTGTACCGGTAGGTATATTTGGTACTGACGTTGCCTTGCTTTCTGCTAGCAAAGCGTTTTGATGCATCCTACTGTAAACTAACCACGACATCTGAGCCACAGACCCGCTCTTCCTTCTATCATTCTCATGATTCGTAAATATGTCCAAAACTGGTAGATCGTTATTCATTTTAAAAGCACGGATAGACCGTAATTTTACGCTACAAATCTTTCTGATCTTGTCCACAATCCTTTACAACATCTAACTTTATCATGGGATATTTGTAAATTCTATTTGATTTTTACGGTTTTACCTGTTTCCCAGAAATGACTTCGAAGATGTGATTAACCACTCGAGAGTAAATCTACTTATTTAACCTAAAGTAAGGATACACACTGTCAGCGCAGGGTCAGTATGTTAGTTGACTTGTCGAGGTTATGAATGAAATTTCATCTGCTGCATGTATGAGATGCCTAGACAAAAACGTTTCAGGAGAGTTTCTCGAGCAGAATCAGCATGCTGATGCATTCCTACTTCCAACTGCAATTGCTTAATCTGCCAGAGTAAGACCAGGAATGTGAGCAGATCAACGTAATACGTTTTTACAGGGATAATGTCCACGTAGCGAATAACGTTACACAAAATCACACCATCATATTGCCTGTTTTCGGGGCAAATAGAACAGTTAATTGAAAGAACTGCTCA